>APFE030284903.1:1259-30689 GCA_000404065.3 Pinus taeda
GCCTTAGAATTCAGCCTCTTCGATGGGGAAACCTCCTTTACATTACATAAATGAACAATTCTGGATGATTCAAATGATAAAACCTCCTTTCTATATATAGGAGTCTAAGGAGTCACAATATAACCCAGCCGACCTAACAATAATAATATAAAGCCACAAAAATAACAATAGGGGGATTCTATGGGGCACAGTACTAACAATATGGGGGCAATGGGGGCACAACAATATTAATAAGGGGTATAACTACAATAGTAATGGGGTAATCACTAGTATTATAGGGACCCAACATGAAGTATTTATAAGTTTATTTACAAAATATCTTGTCATAATTGATCAGGATGCAATTTATGAATTTCTAAAATAATTATATCTCTAATTTAAAAAAATATAGGGAAACTTGAACTGAAAGAGATTTCTATATTATTGATAAGTCCACTGAAGCTCGAAAATGTACAATAGATTTCTTAGATGCAAAAACCAACACTTCATACTTTGAAACAAGAAGTATTTATAAGTTTATTTACAAAATATCTTGTCATAATTGATCAGGATGCAATTTATGAATTTCTAAAATAATTATATCTCTAATTTAAAAAAATATAGGGAAACTTGAACTGCATGGATTGTTGGCACTATCTTTGTGGAGACTATTGTTGATCTAGCCCTTGACTTTTGTTGCGTTGTTTGTCCTACTGTTGAAGAAGAATTGCATTTTTACTCAAATAACTCGCATAAATTTTCCCACCTTTCTTCACTTGGAATTGAAAATTTGAGTAACCTCCTGTAAATTTCATCTACCTCTATATACATGGAAAAGGTGGAAAAATTTCACTTGGAATTGAAAATTTCGTTTTAACACAAGTATCCTGTGAAAGAGATTTCTATATTATTGATAAGTCCACTGAAGCTCGAAAATGTACAATAGATTTCTTAGATGCAAAAACCAACACTTCATACTTTGAAACAAGAAGTATTTATAAGTTTATTTACAAAATATCTTGTCATAATTGATCAGGATGCAATTTATGAATTTCTAAAATAATTATATCTCTAATTTAAAAAAATATAGGGAAACTTGAACTGCATGGATTGTTGGCACTATCTTTGTGGAGACTATTGTTGATCTAGCCCTTGTTTGTTGTGTTATTTGTCCTACTGTTGAAGAAGAATTGCATTTTTACTCAAATAACTCGCATAAATTTTCCCACCTTTCTTCACTTGGAATTGAAAATTTGAGTAACCTCCTGTAAATTTCATCTACCTCTATATACATGGAAAAGGTGGGCTTAGTGATAAAACTGTGTTTGATTTCACGTTGGATGTCTAAATCAAATTTCAATGCCTCTAGGAAGGTTTTCCATGTTACTCTCCCATGTGTCCCTACAAATTCGGCACCGTCCCTAGCAATGACCATCAATTTATAATTGTAATCGAGCAATGTTATTAATGTGTCATTGAACACAAGCAAACTTGGAAGTCCCTTTTGAATGAGGTCGTTAAACTTGTTGAAGAATCTTTGGACACCATTCTACAGAACTTGACACTTTTCTTCAACTACAACATAAGATTTCTTTTGGTCAATACTTTCTTGATTTCTATCATGGTCCCAGTGCTATCTTCAATTTCCATTTCTTCCAACTCATATTTGTTTTTAGAACTTAGAAAGTTGATGAGGTTTGTGGCTTCAGTTTGCTTGTCCCCCAACTTTTCCCTAATTTCATGAATGACTCCTTTGGATTTCTGAATCAACTCCTTCTACCCAAAAAGAATTTGTATTAAAGTCTAGATCTTTGTGATTGATTTGTTGATGTTTATCCATATATTTTCCTTAGCCTTAGCTAAGGTATGATGCATGAAATATTCCTTTTTTGATTGTTGTAACCTTTGCATCAACATCTGGGATTTTTGTACTTCTGCCAATTGAGAATTCTCAATCCTTTCTTTCTGTTATTGTAGCATCCTCATCCGTCCTTGTAGTTTCTTGATTTCCTCCCCTTGTAAAGACATGTCTTCATGGCTTTTACCAATTTACTTGGGTCATCTGAAGTTGGTGCAGGGGGTGTTGTAGATGTAGAAACTCTTATTGTACTTACTGTAGCCATTGTTGTTGTAGTTGAAGTAGAAGCTCCTATTTGCACTATTGTTGAAGGAGGTATTGTATCAAGCGGGATTATAGCTAGCTTTGCATTTTTCTCTTTCTCCTTGATCAAGTTGTCCAATTATGCTTCCATGTCCCTTATCTGTGCATTTATAATTAATCTGAGCATATCTTATTTTTGGCTCTCTGCCTCCCCCACTTCTTTTGCTTGTGGATCCTCAGTTGCTAACATTTTCAACTGTTTTCTGAGTGTTTCTCTGTCAGCATTCTTCTTCTTAACTATTTCCTTTGCTACCTTAATATTTCTTGGGTCATATCCTATCTTAATGACCAAGTTTTCAAAGGATTTTATCTTATTATATTTTCCTAAAGAAGAAGCCTTTTCAAGTTTTAATTGGGTTTGGATATTAGTGAGCGATACCCACAATTTGGAAGTAGTCATTGCAGTACTTGTCAATGTAGAATAGATCATATCCCTAGTCTTCTTGTGCATGTCCATCTTATCTATAGGATGGAAATCCTTTGCCTCAAACTCAAATGTAGTTTTCTTTTAATCTGCTGCAGATTTAGGGTGGAGGACCTGTGCCTGCAAGAATTCCATCTGCATTCTTCGTTTCTCAGTGTCAAAGGCTGACAAGAGCCTATGATGGGTATAGGATGTTTGTTTATGAAATTGAACATAAGTGTTGACTTTGAGAAATTCATTTCTACATTTTGTTTCCTTAAACGTGTCAAAGATACTTGTTTCCCTTTGACCTTGGATTAATTGTGATGTTTGAGTTGTATCTAGATTCTCTTGTGAAAATGAAGAGAATGGAGATCTTGTAAAGATGATATCCCTTGCTGGAATATGTGGATTCTTGAGTACTATAGGATCTTGCCCTACTCCTTTTGAAAAATCTATCTTAGGATTTGTCCTTGCTTTATTGGTGTAAATATTCTTTGACTGAAACCTCTATGACTGAAGGAGAGTCTTCTTCCCTTGCCCTTTTCTCTACTTTTTCTTGAGGTGTGGGAGTTTGTGAAGTAGTAGAAGACAACAACTGCTCCTTTTCCTCCTATAGAGTATTTTCTTCCCACTCATATTGGTTCATGTATTTCTTAATTTCAGACCTCTGAGTGTGAACATATGGAGTGGTTTTTTGTTACACTCTTAGTTTAGAGATCATACCAAATGGGTCATATGACTAAGTGAATCTCAAGGGAAAATTCATCTGTTTTAGGAGGATATCTGCTTCCTCTCCTGTTTTCCTGCTGTTACAAATAAATGGTCCTATCTGAGCCTTTTTCCTGAACTATGATTTCTTTTTAGCTCACACAAAATGGACCTCATATGAGTATATCATCTTCTTGATTTATTCTAAAGAAAAAATCTTCATTGGGAGATAGATGGGTAGTTTATAAGGTGGCATCTCACACCCATATACTCTTATTTCGGTGTAACTCTGGTATAAATACCAGTCACCTGTTCTGGCCTTCTCACTTACGTATAAAATCTTTTTAATCTCTACATTGACCCTAGTTATTGTCTCATTGCTCAATAAACATTTATCTGGATGTATAAATTGATCATTAAAGTATTTGAGGTTGTATTCTTCAGAATTTCTTCTTGGTATGGAAGTATAAAAGATAACTGAGTGTGGCTCTCCCTATTCATTTAGCTTTTGTACTACAAATGGGAACTTGTTTTCTTGAAAAAATAAAAACATGTACACAAGAATAGAGGCATATCTGAACATTCCTTCAGTTCGAAGCTTAAGGAATTGTTCATGAATGTTGTCAACAGGAACTAGCTAAAATTGAAAATTACTGAGGGTTTTTCTTCAGTGGATAAAATGGACAAAAAACTTAAAATAGGTTCATCTACCCATTCATCAAAATAATACCAAGCAAACATGAGATTATAGAAATGATTTATTTAGCTTTGTCTGGAAAAATGGAGGAGGGATATAGTGGATTATTTTTTGGGAGCTATGCATCTTCAGGCAGGAAGATTTCAAAAATATTGGATCTCTAAGAAAAGGTCAATTTTTGATATAGTTCATTCAAGGCTTCCACTGAGAAAGGAATAATGGAATCTTTTTGAGGGATCTAAAATATTTGGTTAATTGATTGAGGGGTGATTGCGAATATAATTTCACCATTGTGGGCCACAATGGCTCTTTGGTCTGGTTGGTAACAAGCTTGGAATTTGAGGACAAATTCAAGGAAGTGATGGGCTTGGGGAAACATGTAGAGGGGTAAATTGGATTCCCAGAGGCTAATTTCATCACTCTGGTCAAGGAAGATGTCTTTGAGCCAGTTGTTTAATTCAAATAAATCGAATTCACACTTTGGCTCTGAGATTTTATAATCTGTGTCTGCCAGGGGGATGTGATCAAGGTCAACTAATGGGGGAACCATAAGAATTTCACTATTGACATTGGTTTTTTCTCTTGGGAGACATATTGGGAATTTAAAGCAATTTGGAAAAGGTTGATGAGTTATGCAATTTACCTAGGAAATCTTGTAACTAGATGTTGGAGATGATGGGAAACTGGTGGTACGACGTCCTAGTTTCTTGCTTAGGGTCTCGACAATTTGCCTGTATGAACTGAAATTGAGAAAAAGCAATAGAACATTCACGGGATTAGACTGAGCAAAAGGAGTAACCAGAATAGATAATGGGTTGTTTTATGCTTAAGTAATAGTCCGTTGAAGGTGTGGGACGATTGGTGGGTTTAAATGGTAATTTAGTGGGGGATTAAATGCATAACCAGTAGGGGAAACAGTCGAACATGTGTCGGGGAGGGATTAGCGGTGTAGGCATGGGGAACCATTGGCAGGAAGGAGAAGATTAGGTTGTTTTTGGAGGGGGGGAGGGTGGTATGCAGTATTGAGAGGGGGGGTGCAAAAGAATTTGGGAATGACATGTAAGGTGGGGTCAGGGAAAATGAAACTGCCTTTACGGACCCCCCTCCGTTGATAAAGGTAGGAAGGGCATGGGGGGCCGAAAGGCATTATCGACCATCGATCACAATCGTGATTTGACACGTAACTTGGCTCTATCCTGCCCTTTATCCACTACACGACAAAACATATTGTTGTTTCTCACTTTTGTTTACATGCACCAAACTTAAGACAAAACTATATGTCTTTAAAATGTTCGTAATACCATTTTAATGCTTTGTTTCTAACTTTTGAAAGCAAGTCCTATATTCTACCAACCAAGGGTGCATTTAAATGTGCATACCCTTCTTATTTTCATTCAAATGAGAGATTTATCCTAATCTAATTTCTAACCTACAACTTAAATTTTTAATCCAGTTTAAACAACTGGATCAATTTATTCACCTATTTTCTTAATTTTAACCAAGTTTAAACAGTTTGGTTAAATTATTCTCTAGTATAACAACATAAATTCAAATGTGTTTGACCATGATTATATTGTATGATTCAAATAAATATTTGTGATTGTGGCATTTAAAACAAGATGCACACAATCCCTAATTTATTTTTCAAAACAAACTATTTTTCTTCTAGTGGCATTTGAATTTGTATCACTTTCACTATTTTTCTTTTTATGGGGTTCTTTTCATCTTTTTTTTATTCTTTTATTCTATTTTTCTTTTTATATACCCTCTTTTCATTTTATATTTTTTTTGAAATCATTTGCAACATGCAATATTATTTACAATTTGATATACTGAAAGAAAGTATCCAATCATCATTTGATGCTATGAATCATAGGAACCTAACTGTGGCTCCAACTGGGGATGTCACTCTCCTTGCGAGGTGTCAAGAATTGTTGATTAGTAGCCTTGAATCATCTCCTTCAATATTTTTTCTGCATCTGATTTGCCTTCTTGTTGTTGTAGTTATGGTGACAAACATGACCAAAAGCTCAGGACCTTCTCTTCGAATTCAACTTTTTGACATGAGCTACCCAATCAAAATAGTAGAAAGAAAATGATACTACAATGATTTTGATGAGAAACGCTTCTATTCTTAGAAAAAATAATGTTTTAACATTCTGCCATTGACAAGTCCACTAGGAAGCTCTGTTCCATCCATGTTCTTCAGAAAAAATGCATTATTTCCCTTGTAAGCATGGATTGTGTAAGGCGCCATCCATAAATTATCAAAATTGCCATGCTTACCTTTTTCTTCTCTTCTTGAATCCCATTTCAAGACATTTTTCCCTATCTGAAAATCATCGGACTTAGTTCTTCTGTCATAAACCTTCTTGATGTTTTTCTAGACCAATTGGGTTCTATTGTGAACTTCTTCTCTTGATTGTTGCAATTGAATTGTTTGATTTATTCTTCTTTGAAGGTCATTAGGTTCCACTTGCAATTCCTGCATCATTTTCAAAATAGGGATACCTAATGAAGTTGGAAAAACAACTTCCATTCCATAAACCAATTGGCATGGAGACATGGCAATTGGTTTCTTAGTGGTGAGTTTGTCAGCCCATAATGCATTTACCAGTTTTTTATGCCATGATTTCTTGTTATCTTGCAACCATTTCTTGATGATATTAACCAGACTTTTGTTGGAAGACTCTGCTAATCCATTGCCCTCGGGGTAATAGGTAGTAGAGTGTCCTAAGGTTATTTGATATTTGTTGCAAAACTCCACCATCTTCTTTGATTTGAATGTTGTTGCATTATTTGTAATTATTTTCCTTGGACATCCAAATCTTGAAAGAATATTATTTTCTAAGAATTTAATAATCACTGCATTAGAAGCTTGCCTGGTAGGTATAGCTTCAATCCATTTGGTAAAATAATTGGTGGCTGTAAGAATCCATTTGCGTTGGGCCGAGGAGGAAGGATGAATTTCTCCAATGAAATCCAAAACCCACTGTTGAAAATGAGTTTCAATTGATATGAGATTCAAGGGTAAAGGAAACAATTTCCTTTTTCCTTCAAATATCTGACATTTGTGACATGAGGTGACTTTCTTATGGACATCAGCAAATAAGGTTGGCCAATAAAATCCAACTCTTAGGATCTCGTTGGCAATGGTATTCTAGTACAAGTGTCGTCCACAATATATTCATGAAATTCCTAAATAAATTTTTTTGCTTCATCTTTCAATAAGAAATTTCATAAAATTCCTCTAGCATCTTTCCAATTCAAATTATTGTCTAGAATACAAAATTTCATAGCTTTGAGTTTAAGAAATCTAGCTTTAGTTTTGGTAAAACCAAGAGGAGCTTGTAAATGATGTAGAACAAAAATAAGGTCGGCACACCAGGGAGAGGTTGCAAAAGCCTCCGTTACTTGTGGAGTTGCCTGCTCTCCTTCTTAGTCAAGTATAGCTAGAAAATTTATATCCAAAACATGTAAATTTGATTCAACCATCAATTTAGCTAATCCTTGACCCTTAATGAGTTTGGTAGGTTTTATTTCAATGTCATATTCTAGGATAATAGCAATCCATTTACCCCTTTTCCCATTGGGATCATTTTGGGTCAGTATGTCTTTTACCACAACATTTGGAACAAAAGCAATCATATATGAATGAAGAATATAAACTCTTAAATCTTTGATTTCTTTCACTAAAGAAAATTCTTTCTTTTCCATGATGTTGTATTTCAATGCAACATCTCTTAAGGATTTTCTAAAGAAAGAAATAGGTTGTTCATGTCCTTCATTATTTTTCTGTAGGAGAACTGCTGCAATAGTATGCCCAGAAGAAAATGAGAAAATGAGAAAATATTTTGTGAAATCGGGGCTCATTAATACATGAGCTTGGGTTAAGGCTTGTTTTACATGATCAAACGATTGTTCGACCTCACTGTTCCACTTTACCTAAGTGTATTTTCTCAACATAGTTTTTATATTTCTTAGAATCTCTACTAAATTAGGAATAAATCACCTTAGAAAATTGATTTGTCCAATGAAGGATTGGACTTCCTTTACATTTATAGGGGGATTTATTTTTAAAATAGGTTTAATTCTGCTAGGATCTATTCTGATTCGATCTTTTGAAATGATATGTCTTAGCAATTTTCCTTCTTTTAAGCCACACAACATTTTCTTTTTGTTTAGGGAAATACTAGATCTCATACATTTTTCAAAGACCCATCTTAGGTGAAGCAAATTATCTTAATCTATTTTTCAAAAAATGGTGATACCATCCAGATATATGACTATGAATCTGCCCATTTCAACTACAAAGGTAAAATCCATTACTCTTTGAAATGTAACGACAACATTCATTAATCCAAAAGGAATCTTCACATAAATGAAAGTGCCCCAAGGTGTAGCAAATGTTGTCATTTCTTGGTCTTTAGGATGCACTAGGACTTGATTGTAACCAGAAAAACCATCTTTTAAAGAAATTCTACTGGATCCAACCACCTTCTACAAAATGTGATCCATTTTAGGCAAAGGGTAGCTATCTTTCAGGGAGGCTTCATTAAGATTTTATAAATCAATACAAAGTCTAATTTCTCTAGTATTTTTCCTGGTAGGAACTAAGTTTGACACCCAGTTAGAATATCTCAATGGTACAATGATCTTGGCATCATAGATTTTTTTACCACTTTTTCAATTAGAGGCGTGAACATTAGGTCGACCCTCCTAAGTTTCTGTTTAAAAGGATTTTGGTCTTCTTTTATGGGAATCTTATGTTGTATAATGTTGGTGTCATAAGATCTAAAATCTTCATAACTCCATGAAAAAACATCTATGAATTCTTTGAACAAGTTTATGTACTTTTTCTATTCAGTTTGGGGTAAAGATTTGGATAATTTAACCATCTTGGGTACTTGTTGAGTTCCCATGTTACAGCCTTCAACTTTAGCTCCAGTAGGTTCGATTTTAGGCTTTTTGGATACATCATTAAAATCAAACAAATCCTCTAGGGTACTAACTCTCTAGGAAAAACATTGTCTTTCACTTGTCATATTTCTAATTCTTTTTTTCTTGATCTATTTCTTTCAATTCTAATTCGATCACCCTATTATGTACACTATCTTCTATGTTAACATCTACATATATATTGGCACACTCAAACTCATACTTTGACTCTAAAAAGCTTTCAATTTGTTCATCATTTCAAAAGGCTTGTCAGTATCTGATATTGTCTGGTACAGTTGGTCTGTTTTTTACTTCAACAATGTATTGGTGACTAGGCCGATATAGAATTTTGTAGGTACTAGCTGAAGTATCCAGACCATCAGCCAAGATGTTTTGACCTCTGGGGACCACAAACAAGTTATACTCAACAAAAGATTCAAGAAAATCCAAAATGGAATTCCTATATGTCCTTAACCTTGGGTGTCTAGCAGAGTATTCTCCTTTAATTTGTTTTATTATTAGTTTGGAGTCCCCATGAATTAAAATTCTCTTGGCACCTAGCTTCTTTAAAAGTTGTAACCCCAGAATTAAGGCTTCATATTCAGTATGTTGTTAATACATTGAAAGTTTAATTTATATGAATGGCCTTTTGAGTGACGAGTTTGTGAATTTGAAACCCATACACCTATCCCTCTTTGCTGGCAGCTCCATCAAAATCCAAATTCCATATATGTTCATTTTGTTCATCATGTTTCACCAGATCTGTTTTGCATTTCTCAATTTCACACAAGTCTATTTCTAAATTGGCAATTTGTTCATTCATATTTCCATCATTGTACAAAATAAAAGAATCAAGGTCTGAATGGACTGAATATAAGGGATAATTGTTAGGTTTATCCTGACTGGTAACCATAAATTTCATTATTTTTTCCCTATATAGTCTCCTCTGCTGACCAAACATTGGAATGGTAGCATAGGTCATATCATTTGAAGGGTTCCTTGCACTTTATCTCCCCACGAGTGAGATAGTAACATGCCATATTTAGGAGGTATGTCTGCAACAACTATGTCCATTACCAAGCTCTTGGCTGGTATTTGTGCTAAGTTGACACATAAATCCTTAATGAGACCTAGGCATTTTTCTTTACTTGAATCAAAAGAATATAAATCTGTGTATTTTCTAGTGATATCGAGTCCCAATTTTTCCATGACAACCTTAGGCATGAGATTATAAGAAGCCCCTCAGTCAAGCTTTGCATTGTGAAATTTTTTATCATGAATGTTTAAAATGATGTAAAATGGAGGTACATCTCCATCTTGGAGTTTTCCAACAACTTCAGGCCCAAACAATATTTATTGTTGATCATCAAATACATTCATTGTATCTATATCTTCCCCTATATTCAAATCTTTCATCACTTGTGATCTATATGCAGTTTTATTCATGAGTTATCTTAGAGGAATGGATATTTTAAGTTTTGCCAATTCATGTTCTATATTGAATGATGTTTGAGTTTTATTTATATTTAGGGCATCTTGTTTCTTAGCAACATCCTTTTGGGAAATATCTTTTTGCTGGCTAGTAGAGGCACTATCAGTTTGAGTTGCTTTGAAGATAGTATCAGATGTTGGGTAGGATTATTTGTGTCCGTTTTAGCAGGAATGTCAATATTTTTCTTAGCAAGGGTGTCAACTGCATTTTTATTGGGACTATCAACATTATTTTTAGTAGGATTATCAACTATTTTCTTACTCCCTTAGGTTATATTGCCTATGGACTTCCATAATAGCATTTTCAAAACCTTGCTTGTAATCTTATGATTCGTCAAAATCTACTTCATCTTGTGAAAGAAGGAAAATGTTGTGTTCCTCTTGGGTAAGAAATGTAGAGTCATTATCATTTACTCCCATTAAATTTATTTGAGTATCATTCAGGTCTTCAGCTAATTCTCCCTCCTCATTTGTATAGTTCTCTTGAAATGGAGGTTCGATCTACTGATTTGGACCTTTTTGTTCTCTTTGTTTTATTTGGGGTGGATTTCTCCCAAAATTAGGATTTCTAATTTGGGGAGAAAGTTGGTTTTCCCTAGGAGGATCCCTACCACTTATAATTATCCTCTCCATTGTTCTGAGCAGATTATCTATTTTATAATTTGATGGAGAAGAGGAGGAAGGTTCCTCCTTGATAGTAACCCTTCGTTCAGTTTTTAGTTTTTCTTTTTTGGCTAATAAATTAGCCTCAACTTTAAGGGTATTACCTTTCATTTCCTCTAATGTAGTAGGGTCTCTCTCTCTCAGTTAGTAAATGGATAAGGGCCAAGCCTAGTGGAGGTTTAATATCAGCTGGAATTGCATTATAAACTTTATTAAACCTATCACAATATTCTTCCACAGTTTCATTAGGCCCTCTTTTTAAGTTTTTATATTCATTCAGAATCTGAAGGGGATTCTTTTTGGTTTCCCACCTATTTAGGAAATCTTGATGAAAGGCATCAAGATCATCTATACAAGTTGCTGTTAAATTTTTGAACCATTATCTTACCTCTCCACCCAAAATTTGGGAAAAAAGTCTCATTTTTACATCACTTTCATCCACTTCCTGAAGATAAAAAACAATAGGCATTTTGTCTACATGTTGTTGTGCTGTGATGGAACCACTGGCATCAAATTGAGGAATTCTGGTTTGATAATCTTAGGGCATAGGATGCAATTTCCCAGGTAAGACCAAGGGAACATAATGAGTTGCCATGTTGGGTTGAATAATATGTGAGCTTATGGGAAGTACAGATGTAGGAGTTCTTAAAATAGGTTGGGTCGTTGTTTGTAATACTATTGGAGGAGTAGTGGCGATTGTGGAAGAAGTGGGACTAAATGATGCAGGATGGATAGATTGGGAGGAAATAGAAGATGTTGCAATAGTCAGGGTAGAAATTTCAACATATTGTTGAACATAGGCTTCATGTACAGCTTAATCAAATTCTGATACTAGATCTTGTAACTTGTTGGAGGACTTGCTTCAAAATCTAGTTCAAAAGATTGGCCTCCAGGTATATAGGGTTGTAACACGGATTGATCAAGTACTATTTCATCCACAAAAATTTTAGACTTAAATCTAAATAGACTATGTTCAAATGGTAAGTTGAACTGAATATCCTGTATAGTGACAAATTTCTTTGGGAGAGAGTTTGCCCGAGGTAGGGGACTATTACTTCCTTGACTTTCAGCTAAACTTATTTTTCTAATTAACTTTTCAGGTTCATCTAAGATCTTGGGGGGTTCTGGATTAGGATGTGATATGGTGTGAAATCTTTTTGGAGCTAGATTTTAATATTAAACACACAACTCAATTATTTACACAGTTTACAACCTCTGAACATTTATTTCTGAAATTTGAACCATTAATTTTCCTGAAATAAAGTTTTTTGAACTGGGGAAGTGAATATTTATAAATGCAAGTTTGTTCTTCCCCAATATGGTTGCCACTATGTTAGCACTTTGTAATTTCTGAGGTTTCTAGAGAAATTACAAAAGGTAACCACAAAACCACTTTGGAAGCTGGGATCTAGGCCTGCCAGCTTTAGAGAGGGATCTCTCTGTCAGATTTAGATTTGTTTGATTTTGGATAGTAGGCTAGTTATAAAAGCTCAAGGTTTAATTTTAATAAATGGTTTGAATTTTATGGTTGATTGATGTCTAGATTTCCATTGGGCTATGGAGTATGTGACTTAAAAGATGGATCTGTTTCAGTATTTTGCAGATAGATTTCACAAGGCAAGGTAGCCAAACTAATTGGATTCTTTAATTTTAAGTGAAATGAATAAGAATAAGAGAAAGGATTTCCATTAAGTAAAGAGAAATTAAGAATTCATTTACTTAATATCAGTTGAAAACATTAAAATTATTCAAAGCCTGAATCAGAGAGTACATCAAAACAAATTATATTCTTCAACTTTCTATTGAATAATTCAAATTATGAAAACACATGAGTATGGTAAACAAAGAATAATAAACACATAAACGATAGAGGAACTTCACCAACAATTTGACACAAGAATCCTATGAAATAGCTTTCTGTATTACTGATAAGTCCACTGAAGCTCGAAAATGTACAATAGCTTTCTCAGATGCAAAAACAAACACTTCATTCTTAAAAAGAAGAAGTATTTATAAGTTTATTTACAAAATATCTTTTCATAACTAATCAGGATGTAATTTAGGAATTTCTAAAATAATTATATCTCTAATTTACAAAAATATAGGAAAAATTCAACTGCTTGGATTGCAGGCACTATCTTTGTGGAGACTGTTGTTGATCTGGCCCTTGACTTTTGCAATGATGTTTGTTCTATTGCTGAAGAAGAATTGACTTTTTACTCAAGTAACTCGCATAAATTTTCCCACATTTCTTCACTTGGAATTGACAATTTGAGTAACCTCCTGTAAATTTCATATACCTCTGTATACTTGGAAAAGGTGGGCTTAGTGATAAAAATGTGTTTGGTTTCATTTTGGATGTCTAAATCAAATTTCAATGCCTCTAGGAAGGCTTTCCATATTACGCTCCCTTGTGTTCCTTCAAACTTGGCACTGTCTCTAGAAATGGCCATCAATTTCTGATTGTAATAAAGAAATGTTATTAATGTGTCATTCAACACCAACAAACTTAGAATTCCCTTTTGACTGAGGACCTTAAACTTGTTGAAGAATCTCTGGACACCATTCTACAGAACTTGACACTTTTTCTTCAGCTACAACGTAGGATTTCTTTTGGTCAATACTTTCTTGATTTCTAATATGGCCTCGGTTTTGTCTTCAATTTCCAGTTCTTCCAACTCGTATTTGTTTTTATAATTTAGAAAGTTGATGAGGTATGTGGCTTCAGTTGGCTTGTCCCCCAATGTTTCTCTAATTTCTTGAATGACTCATTTGGATTTCTAAATCAGCTCCTTCTGCTAAAAAATAATCTGTATTAATTCCCAGATTTCTATGATTGATTTGTTGATGTGTATCCATATATTTTCCTTATGCTGAGCTAAGCTATGAGCCATGGCATATTCCTTTTATAATTTTTGTAAACTTTGCATCAATCTCTGGGATTTATGTACTTCTACCAATTGAGAATTCTCAATTCTTTCTTTTTGTTCCTATAGCATCCTCACTTGTCCTTGTAGTTTCTTGATTTCCTCCCCTTGTAAAGACATGTCTTCCATGGATTTTACCATTTTACTTTGGTCATCTGAGGTTGGTGCAAGGGGTGTTGTAGATGTAGAAAATCTTATTGTACTTGTTGTAGCCATTGTTGTTGTAGTTGAAGTAGAAGCTCTTGTTTTCACTATTGTTGCATGAGGTACTGCATCAAGTGGGATTATAGCTAGCTGTGCATTTTTCTCTTTCTCCTTGATCAACTTGTCCATTTCTACTACCATGTCCTTATCTGTTCATTTTGCTCCATAATTAATCTAAGCATATATTCTTTTTGGCTCTCTGCCTCCCCACTTCTTTTTCATGTGGATCCTTAGTTGCTAACATTTTCAACTGTTTTCTGAGTGTTGTCATGTTAACATTCTTATTCTTAACTATTTCCTCTGTTGCCTTAACATTTATTGGGTCATATCCTATCTTAATGACCAAGTCTTCCAAGGATTTTATCTTAATATATTTTGCTAAAGAAGAATCCTTTTCAAGTTTTAACTAGGATTGGATATTAGTGAGGGATACCTGCAATTTTGAAGCAGTCACTGCAGTACTTGTCAATGTAGATATATCATCTCCCAAGTCTGCCTTTGCATGTCCATCTGATCCACAGGATGGACATCCTTTGCCTCAAACTCACATGTAGATTTCTTGTAATCTGTTCCAGATTTAGGGTGGAGGACCTGTGCCTGCAAGAATGCCATTTTCATTCTTCCTTTCTTAGTGTCAAAAGATGAAAACACCCTATGTTGGGTAGAGGAAGTTTGTTTATGAAATTGATCATAAGTGTTGACTTTGAGAAGCTCATTTCTATGTTTTATTTCCTTAAAGTTGTCAAAGATACTTGTTTCCCTTTGACCTTGGATTAATTCGAATGTTTGAGTTGTATCTGGATTCTCTTGTGAAACTAAAGAGAATGGAGATCTTATAAAGACGTTATCCCCTGCTGGAAAATGTGGAGTCTTGAGTACTATAGGAGCTTTCCCTACTCCTTCTTTTGAAAAATCTATCTTAGGATTTGTCCTTTCTTTCTTGTTGTAAATTTTTAATTCTTTAGTTGCATCCTTTGTGATTGAAGGAGAGTCTTCTTCCCTTGGCCTTTTATCTACTTTTTTTTGAGGTGTGGGATTTTTTGAAGTAGCAGTAGAGAGTAGTTGCTCCTCTACCTCCTATAGAGTATTTTCTTCCCATTCATCTTGGTTCGTGTATTTCTCAATTTCAGGCCTCCAAGTGTGAACATATGGAGTGTTTTCTTGTGCCACTCATAGTTTAGAGATCATACCAAATGGGTCATGTGACCAACTAAAACTCAAGGGAAAATTCATCTATTTTAGGAGGATATCTGCCTCCTCTCATTCTTTCATGTTGTTACAAATAAATGGTCCTATCTGAGCCTTTATCCTGATGTTATGCTCTTGACCTGCGAGAAGATGCAAGAATACAAAATATGCGAAGAAATATACCGAGAACACAAAACAATTAAGAAATAACAACAAGTATTTTATTATTCAGAAAGGAATGTTCACTTGCCTCTTCGAGGGGGCAACCTCCAATAGAGCTGGGCTCAATTACAAAATAAGACACGATGCTCCTCTAGGGGAGTCTCTATCCTTTATATAGGATTCATACATGCAATACCATGGCTCTTATTAATACCATCTATCTAATACCATGCCCATTTATAACTAACTTTGGTCCCATCTTTAAATGCATGTCAACCACTTACAATTATTAATATGGGCTTTATTGACTCTTTACTTAACTATAACTATGACTCGATCCTATTACATAAATAAGGGGGTTAGGGTTGGACCCTAACATACCCTCCCGCATAAGAATAGCCTTGTCCTCAAGGTTGAAGCTGCAGAAACTGCTGAAGGATAGTGGCTGGTTCCCAGGTCGCATCTTCCGGAGAGGTGTCTTTCCACTTGACGAGGACATCCTTGATCGTGCGACCACGCAGGTGTCATTCTCGTGTGTCAAGAACCTGTTCAGGTTGGAGCCAGATTGACCCTTCTTCATCCAATTCAAGTAGATTGGTTTGAATTCGGCAATGGTTCCCAATCACTTTCTTGAGGCATGAGACATGGAAGACTGGATGGATTTTTGAAGTGGGTGGTAAAGCTAGCTTGTAGGCAACTTCTCCAATGCGATGAAGTACTTGATACGGTCCGTAGAATTTTGAAGATAATTTCTGACAACCCTTGTCTTTGAGTGATGTTTGCTTGTATGGTTGCAACCTCAAAAATACCTAATCCCCTTCTTGAAATTGGCGTTCTAAACGATGTTGATCTACCTGTTGCTTCATGCAGTTTTGGGCTTGATGAAGATTGTCTATAAGGTGGGCTAACATGGTTGTGCGGTTCTGTAGGAGTTGATCCACTGCTTGTACCTTTGAGCATCCCTTGATATAAGAAGTAGGTGATGGAGGGAGTTGACCATAAACTGCTTCATATGGAGTCATTTTGGTGGTGGCATGATAGTTGGTGTTATACCACCATTCAGCTAGAGGTAACCACTGTACTCATATATTTTTCTTTTCTGAAGTGAAGAACCTAAGGTAGGTCTCCAGACATTTGTTGACTGCTTCAATTTCACCATTAGTTTGTGGATGATAGGAAGTAATGAGTTGTAGTTGGGTACCTTGTAGCCTGAAGAGTTCCTGCCAAAAGTTACTGGTGAATATCGGGTCACGATTAGACACAATGGAAGTGGGCATGCCATGTAATTTGAAGATCTGGTCCATGAAAGATTGAGCGACCAAAGTTGGTGTAAAAGGGTGGGGTGGGGTGCAAAAATGAGCATACTTAGAAAGTCTGTCCACAACCACCATGATGACTGACTTTTTTCCTAACTTTGGAAGACCCGTAATGAAATCCATAGAAACCTCCATCCAGATTGAGGTTGGGATGGGCAATGGCTGTAATGTGCCTGGGGATTTGACTGTTTCTCCTTTGTGGCACTGACATACGTCGCACTCAGCGACAAAAGTAAGAATGTCCTTTTTCATGCCTATCCAAAAGAATGATCGTCGAGTGCAAGCATAAGTCTTCTGAAAGCCTGAATGTCCTACAGTGGGAGATGATTGCAACTCCGCCAAAATGAGGCTTTTTAGGGTGGATGTTGGTGATATCATGACTCTGTCCTTGTAGCGAAGAATCCCATCCTGCCAAGAGTAGCCCGCTGTGGAATTTGGATCCGCCTGCAATTGATTAATGAGTTGAGAGAGTCAGGGATGTGAAAACCATTCCTTGCGAGCCTCTTCAGTCCATTCTGGAATGGGAAGGGAGATTGTGAGTAGGGTGCTTTCCTCCTCAAATTGGTGTGATAGCGCATCTGCTACGATATTTTCGTGCCCTTTCTTGTAAATTATCTCATAATCATATCCCAACATTTTGGCGAGCCATTTATTTGGTTGTGGTGAGGATAGGCGTTACTCCAAAAAATATTTAAGGCTTTGATGGTCTGTGCGGATTTGGAAACGCCTCCCCAATAAGTATGGTCGCCATGTATCTACTTCATGTAAGATGGCCATCATCTCCTTCTCATAGGTAGATTGTCGCAGCTTTTTCCCACTTAGTTGTTGGCTAGTGAAGGCCAAGGGTCGACCTTCCTGCATTAAGACCGCCCCAATACCCACACCTGAAGCATCACATTCAATCAAAAAAGATTTGGTGAAGTCGGGTAGTGCTAATACGAGAGTGGAACACATGGCATGTTTGAGAGCTATAAAGCCCTGTTGTGCTTCATCATTCCAGAGAAATGAATTTTTCTTGAGGAGGTGAGTGAGGGGTCTAGCAATGCAGCCATAATTGCGGACAAAATTGCAATAGTAGCCTGTGAGACCCAAAAATCCTCTCAATCTCTTGAAGGTCTTTGGTTGAGGCCAATCCTGCATTGCCTGGATCTTTTTGGGGTCCACCCTGACACCTTCACGCCCCACAATGTGGCCCAAATACTAAACTTATTCGATGCCAAAAGAGCACTTGGACATCTTGACAAATAATTTATGCTTCTGGAGCAGTTGCAAGAGCAGATCTACATGCTGAAGATGTGTGGCCTAGGTGCGGCTGTAGATGAGGATGTCATCAAAGAAAACAAGGACAAATATTTTGAGATATGGTTTGAGCAAGTGGTTCATAAGGCTCTGAAAAGTGGATGGTGCATTACAAAGACCAAATGGCATGACCAGGAACTCATAATGGCCTTCATGAGTTTGAAAAGCAGTCTTTGGAATGTCTACTTCTTTCATGTGAATTTGGTGATAACCCGAGTGAAGGTCGAGCTTAGTAAAGAATTGAGCCCCATTTAGTTCATCCAGCAAATCATCAACACCTGGGATGGGAAATTTATCTTTGACCGTCAACTTGTTGAGGGCCCTGAAGTCTAGACACATACGCCATTCCCCGTCTTTATTGAGTACCATGACCACAGGCGATGAATAAGGACTAATGCTGGGACGAATGGTGCCTTCTTCCAAGAGTTCCTTGATGATTTTTTCAATTTCATTCTTTTGGGCGAACGGATATATATATGGGCGCACATTTGGTGGTTGGGCCCCTGGGACCAAAGTAATGCTATGATCATGTTCCCCTCTCGAGGGTGGAAGCTCATGAGGCTTGTCAAAGAATAGCAGATGGTTGTTTAAGATTTGTTGCATCTCAGGACGAATATGAAGAGAAGTGGGTTTGAAGGCCTGGATGGCATTAAATTGGGCTATAACTCCATGGTGGCCCTTTTTTTAACAATTTTTCCATCCTATGTGAGCTAATGATAGATGGATCACTCTCCTGGAGTACGCGGAGGTTATGTGTGTGGGTTTTCTGCTTAAAGCTCAGATATAACTCCTGGAAATCCATTGTGACTGGGCCAAGTGTGCGAAGCCATTCAGTACCTAGGACAATGTCGCACCCTCCCATGTGTATGGATAACATGTGGGTATTTAACTGATAATCCCCCATTTTAAGTTTGACATTTTCACAGTGGCCTTCACATTTCATTGTCCCCCCATCAACAATTTGGACCTGGAAGTTAGAAACTACTCTGACAAAACAATGCACTGCTTCCATGACTCTTTGATGGATAAAGTTATGTGTACTGCCACTATCAATCAAGACTACTACCAGGCGATGCTTAATAAAACCTTTGATTTTGAGAGTTTGGGGAGAAGAAATCCCTGCCAAAGCATGCAGCGAGGTAACTGGTTCTTCAGGTCCATTGTCCGGCTAGTTGTCCTTGTCTTCTTCCTCTGGTTCCTCAAGTGGTGGGGCTTCCTCCAATGAACTGTGATCAGTAGCATCAATTTGAAAGAATTTGGGCTCCTTGCATTTATGCCCAAGGGAGTATTTCTCATCACAGTAGTAACACAATCCTTGCTTTCTTCTTTCTGCCATTTCTGCTGGTGACACCTTTTGAACCTTGAGTGTTTGGGTAGTGCTTTGAGCCTGGGTGGGGTGACCCTTGGCTATGAAATTTGGGCGATTGGACTGGGCCACTAACGCACGTTCTACTTCATGAGCTATCTTGCAGGCATGCAACCATGAGATAGGGTGTTGTAGTCGGACATGGGCTTGTATGGCTTCTTTGAGACCACTGACAAAACATTCCAAGTAGAACTCATCTTGTAGACCTCCTGTGCGGAAAGCTAAGGCTTCAAAGGCTGTAATATATTCGTTCCCTGTTCCTATCTGTCGGAGCTTAGTGATACGACCCAAAAAGTTAGATTCATGTAAAAGCGATCCATAAGAGCTTTTGTGAATGTCTGCCAAGTCACAGGCCTTCCATAGCAACGTTGATGCCACTGCCACAATTGCCATCTTTCATTGGCCAAGTACATGCTACCCACACTAAGCTGAGTCGCATCATCTCTGATGTGATTCAGTGTGAAATATTGCTCCATTTGTGCTATCCATGTGGTTGGATGAGAGCCATCAAATTTATACATGTCCAGCTTGGGTGGTCATGTTTGGGGTTGTTGTGGTTGCCAAAGAGGTGAAGAGAATGGCTAGACTCGCCCTCACTGTTTTCACTGAAAAATATATGCCTCCACGCATTCCTCCATCTTGCCCTTTGCGAGTGTGTCAGTTAAGGTCTTCAACAACGACAGTACTTCGTTCAATTTTGATTCAAGGTTGTCGATCTTCTCATTGGACATATCTTGAGCTCTAGTTTGTACCATGCACTGATCCGATGCACTTAAAATTTGGGACCACCCAAATTTGTTTTTACGATAACAATTGAATGGTACCACCTTGCTCAGCTCGTCGACCTGATTCTTATGGGCTAAGTCTCCTCGCTTAGGAATACTAGAGTTGTGGAATCCCAGAAAAGTCAATGTTGCCCAAAGTTCTGCAAGAATCACGCCCAGGTCTAGGAGCCCACACAAATAGTCAGATCTGTCAGCGAACCCTCAACTGCAGAGTATGAGTAAGAATGTGGTAGTGATCGAACCCTTGCTGCTAGATCTGAATGGCGGATCTGATTGTTGCGACTGCTACAGAACCCAAACTGCTAGATCTGGATGGCAGATCTGATAGATCTGATTGGCGGATTTGATGGATCTGATAGATCTGAATGGAAAAACTGATTGTTGCGGCTGTGACAGAACCCCACCTGCTAGATCTGATTTGAAAAGATGATGCGTGATCCAGAGAGAGACACGAGAACTATGGTCTCAAGGAGTGTCAAGTGCTACAGATCGCAATATACATAAGGGTCTGATAGTAGTACTCAGCCCAATCTTTCAGGACACTAACCAAGGAGGATCAACCGTACCCTTAGCCATACAACCCAACTACCCTATCATCCGTGCGAGTAATCTCCCCGAGTGTTGTTCTCGGTGTATTGTAGCAGCAAGACGGTCGACGGTTTATCTATGGCAAGGTTTCAAGAGAGCCTAGGGGGCTTTCGATACACCCATAGGGTACTTGGAAGACAGTTTGTGCACGGTTCTGTCTAATGCGCTACTACTTGAAGGGGTACCCACAGGGGTTACAAGGGAGTCCAACAAGCGTGACCACCTCTTGTATTTCCTACGTGCATGCCTCCCCAAATCCGTAGGTTTATGCACTCAACGACAGATCCCGTGGTTTAAAGACACTGGAACACGTCTCTAGCCAAAAATAAAATGCTAAAAATTGGAGATTCCACCGGCCCTAGAAAGTGCTGTGATACCACTTTTTATGCTCTTGAGCTGCGAGAAGATGCAAGAATACAAAATATGTGAAGAAATATACCCAGAACATAGAACAATTAAGAAATAACAACAAGTCTTTTATTATTCAGAAAGCAATGTTCACTTGCCCCTTCGAGGGGAAACCTCCAATAGAGCTGGGCTCAATTACAAAATAAGACACGATGCTCCTCGAGGGGAGTCTCTATCCTTTATATAGGATTCATACATGCAATACCATGGGTTAATACCATGGTTCTTATTAATACCATCTATCTAATACCATGGCCCATTTACAACTAACTGTGGTCCCATCTTTAAATGCGGGTCAACCACTTACAATTATTAATATGGGCTTTATTGACTCTTTACTTAACTATAACTATGACTCGATCCTATTACATAAATAAGGGGGTTAGGGTTGGACCCTAACACCTGAATTGTTATTTCTTTTTAGCTGACAAAAAATGGACCTCATATGAGTATATCGTCTGCCTTATGTATTCGAAAGAAAAAATACTCATTGGGAGATAACTAGGCAGTTTATAAGGTGGCAACTCGCACCCATATACTCTTATTTTGATGTAATTCTAGTATACATACTAGTCACCTGTTCTGGCTGTCCCACTTAGGTATAAAATATTTTTAATCTTTTGCACTGACCCTAGGTACTATCTCAATGCTCAATAAATATGTAGCTGGATGTATAAATTGATCAATAAATTATTTTAAATTGTATTCTTCTGAATTTCTTCTTGGTATGGAAGTCCAAAAGATAACTAAGTGTGGCTCTCCCTATTCATTTAGCTTTTGTACTGCAAATTGGATATTGTTTGCTTGAAAATATAAAAACGTATACACAAGAATAGAGGCATATCTGAACATTCCTTCAGTTGGAAGCTTAAGGAATCTTTCATGAATGCTGTCAGCAAGGAACTGGCTAAAATTGAAAATTATTGAGGGTTTTTCTTCAGTGGAGAAAATGGAAAAAAAAAAACCTAAAATAGGTTCATCTACCCATTCATCTGAATAATACCATAGCAAACATGAGAGTATAGAAATGACTTGTTTAGCTTTGTCTGGAAAAATGGAGGAGAGATATGGTGCATTCTTTTCTGGGACATGGGCATCTTCAAGTAGGAAGATTTTGAAAATCTTAGATCTCTGAGAAAAGGTCAATTTCTGATATAGTTCATTCAGGGCTTCCACTAAGAAAGGAATAGTGGAATCATTCTCAGGGATCTGCAATATTTGGTTAATTCACTGAGGGGTGATTGTGAATATAATTTCACCATCGTGGGCCACAATGGCTCTTTGGTCTAGTTGGTAACAACCTTGGCATTTGAGGACAAATTCAGGGAAGTGATGGGTTTGGGGAAACATGTAGAGGGGTAAATTGTATTCCCAGAGGCCAATTTCATCACTCTGGTCAAGGAAGATGTCTTTGAGCCAGTTGTGTAACTCGAATAAATCGAATTCACACTTTGTCTATGAGATTTTATAATCTGTGTCCGCCAGGGGGATGTGATCGAGGTCAACTAATGGGGGAACCATAAAATTTTCACTATTGACATTGGTTTTGTTCTTGGGATCTATATTAGGAATTTGATGAAATTTGGAAAAGGTTGATGAGTTATGCAATTTACCCGGGAAAGATTGTAATTGGAGGTTGTAGATGATGGGAAACTGGTGCTATGGCATCCTCGTTTCTTGCTCAGGGTCTGTATAATTTTCCTGTACAAACTGAAATTAAGAACAAGCAAATGAAAATTTGTGGGATCATACTGAGCAAAAGGCATAACCAGAATGGATAACGAGTTGTTTTATGCATGAGGAATAGTTTGTTGAAGGCATGGGACAGTTGGTGGGTTTAAATAGTAATTTACCGGGGGATTAAATGCATAACGGGTAGGGAAATAGTCAAACAAGTGTTGGGGAGGTCTTAGCGGTGTAGGAACAGGGAACCGTTGGCGGGAAGGAGAAGATTCAGGTTTTTTTCGGGGGGGGGGGGGGAGGGTGGTAGGCAATATTGAGAGGGGGGGTGTGAAAAAAATGTGGGAATGACACGTAGGGTGGGGTTGGGGAAAATGAAACCGCATTTTCGGAACCCCCCTCCACTGATAAAGGTAGGAAGGGCATAGGGGGCCGAAAGGCATTATGGACCATTGATCACAATCGTGATTTTACACATAACTTAGCTCGGGCCTGCCCTTTATCTACTACAAGAAAAAACATATTGTCGTTTCTCACTTTTGTTTACATGCGCCAAACTTAGGCCAAAACTATGTGTCTTTAAAATGTTCATAATACCATTTTAATGCCATGTTTCTAAATTTTGAAAGCAAGGCCTATATTCTACCAACCAAGGGTGCATTTAAATGTGCAGAACCTTCTTATTTTCATTTGAAGGAGAGATTTATCCTAATCTAAGTTCTAACCTACAACTTAAATTATTTATCCAGTTTAAATAATTGGATCAATTTATTCACCTATCTACCTAATCTTAACCAAGTTTAAACAGTTTGGTTAAATTATTCTCTAGTCTAACAACGTAGATTCAAATGTGTTTGAACATGATTATATTTTATGATTAAAATAAATATTTGTGATTGTGGTATTTAAAACAAGATGCACACAATCCCTAATTTATTTTTTAAAACAAACTATTTTTTCTTCTAGTAGCATTTGAATTTGCATCACTTTCACTATTTTTCTTTTTATGGGGTTCTTTTCATCTTTTTTTTTTATTATTTTATTATATTTTTCTTTTTATATACCCTCTTTTCATTTTATATTTTTATTTATATTTTTTTTGGAAATCATTTGCAACATGCAATATTATTTACAATTTGATATACTGAAAGAAAATATTCAATCATCATTTGATCCTATGAATCATAGGACCCTAATACTTCACACTTGTAACTAGTAAGTCATTAACATAGAGTAGTATGATCATAGGTTCATTCTTTACCACCTTGATGTAGTTAATATGATCTGCCAAAATTTTGATGAAACCAAGTCTTAGTAGATATGCATCCATGTCATACCATGCTCTAGGTGCTTGTTTCAAGACATATAGGACCTTCTTCAAGTTGTAGACATGTGTCTTCTTATCATAAACTTCAAATCCCTGAAGTTTCTTAATATAAACTTCTCTATCATTATTCCATTTAGAAAGGTTGTTTTTACTTCCATTTGATGAATGTCCCATCCAATAGTAGTAATAATATTGATACGTGATCTAATGGTTGTATATCTAATTGTTGGGTCAAAATTTTCTTCATAATTTACTCCTTCCTTTTGATAGGTCTATTGCCAAAAACCTTTCCTTATACTTATCAATACTTCCATCAGCTATATGTTAGATTTTGTATACCCATTTGGAAGTTACAATTCATTTGTCTTTATGTCTAGGAACAATTTCCCAAACATCATTCTTCATTATAGATTGGTATTCTTCTTGCATTATAATTCTTCCATTCTTGATGTTCAACTGCCTTCTCATAAGTGGTAGGTTCTGCTTCATTAATTTTAGTCATGTAAGTTGCATAACCTAAACATCTTTTAGGCTTTTTGTTTTTCCTAAATGTTCTCTTTACTATTGCATGTCCTTTGTATTCCTGTAGAGTTGACCTTAACTAAGCTAGCCTCTTTCGAATTTTTGGAATGATGACTTGTTGCATGGGTTCACTTGGTCCTTCAATTTGATTGGTTGTAGGTTCTTATGTATGGTCATGCCTTGAAGCTTCT
The DNA here is from genome assembly GCA_000404065.3 of Pinus taeda. Lineage (NCBI taxonomy): Eukaryota > Viridiplantae > Streptophyta > Pinopsida > Pinales > Pinaceae > Pinus > Pinus taeda. Next base: position 26,266 of record APFE030284903.1, read on the forward strand.
TCATTTGCAAATATAGGTTTTTATTCCTCATCAAAATCGATAGGAATGTCCTTGGACTTTTTGTATGCAATATTTTCATCAAAGATGCAAATTATACCTGCTTAGTTCAATATGATGATCTTCTTTGATGTAGAATCTATATGCTTTTGATGAAGTACTATATCAAACAAATATTCTTCTTATACTTGTAGGGTCCAACTTCTTCCTTTTGTCCATGGGAATGTGAATTTATGCGGGACATAAAAATATTCAGAGATGATTAACACTTGGATTCTTTTGTGTGAATGTTTATTTTGGGGTCATGTCATTAAGAATTATATGAGAGCTTCAATTTTGTATGTATACTATTGTTACATATTCTTCTCCACATAAGAACTTGGGAAGTTCTTGGTCATGTAGGATAGCTCCAACATATTCTTCAATAGATCGGTTCTTCCTTTCAACCATACCATTATTTTGAGGGTTTTAGGGAACTATTAGATCCCTTTTAATTCTCGATTCCTTGTAAAAAATCCACAAGTTATCTGGAAGTATATTCTCTACCATTATCATATCTTAGGGTTTTGATCTTCATTTATGTCTAATTTTCCAATTCTACCTTGAACTCTTGAAATTTATCAAATACTTTATCCTTAGACTTGATAATGTATATCCAAGTATTTATGGAGTGATCATCAATGAAGTTACATAGAATTGATGACCACCAAGTGAATTCTCTTCCATATAAGGCCCACAAACATCAGAATGTATGAGATCCAAAATTTCCTAGGATCTTGTATGATTGCTTCCAAAAGGTATCTTCACATCCTTTCTAAGACCACATCCCTTACAAAATCCTTCCTGCTCTTCTTTCATTTCAAGGATATGGATAACCATATGATTGAATGATGGAAATATATTGTAAGGAATATGACCATACCTTCTATGCCATTATTCACAAGGGTTGATATCTAAATGCACTAGTGCTTGAGGAGGAGGTGTTAGAAGTCTATACAAACTTCCCTTACCAACCCTAATAGAATTAAAATTTTCAATACTAGATCCCTTATCCCATACCATAATTGTTCCATCAGAAAATGCAACCCTGTCACCTTTATATTCTAAGTAAGAAATAGAAAGATTTTTTTTTTTCAAACCTGGAACATAGAGTATATTGTTGAGATGAATATTTCCACTGGTTTCTAGCTTCTGGGAGGTAGATCCAATTCCTTTGACCGAGTAGCAATTCTTGTCTATGAGTTTTTCTGAGTAAGAAGAATTCCCTTTTGATAGAGTATTGAGTTGACTACATTACCCTATCATGTGCCTTGAAGATCCACTATCAATGACCCATGTACTATCATCTTCAAATGAACCGGTAAGAGCAGAATAAAAACTTCCATCCATGACTCCTCTATATAGCTTGGAGATTAACTTGATGATGCAACCTTGGATAATTTCAAGAAGACTACTAAGAGCATTGAGGCCTTTATTCATATAGATTTATTCAAGAATATATATAATTGGTTCAAGAATTTCTTTCAATAAGAGTGCCAACAAAGTGATCCTCAAGTTGTCCTTATTTTACCTTAGTTATCATACCATGTTGAGAAATCAAGGTGCTTGTGGATTAGGATTGATTTATCTTACTTGATACTTGTGAGTGTTTGTTGGCTTTTATTACTTTATTATGTCTTCTTCATCAAGAAATTACTAAAACATAAAGTGCGTGAATATCACAAGAAACAAAGAACACCAGATATATGCTTCAAGCTAGGGAAAAACCCCACAAGGGGGAAAACCCAAACAAATTCTCTTCTTATATAATAATAACAATGTGAGACATCCAAAACCCAAGACCAAGACCTCCACAAGGAACCAAGTTAGTCCTCCTTTCAAATCTCCTCCAACCGAACCAAGTCAACAAAAATCAATGCTAATAAAATCTCTTTAAGTCAAAATTTTAGACTTGCAACTTCGTAGAGTTTCTCTAGTACCTTGGCAAATTTTCTCTAGCACCTTCGCAGAATTTCCCCAACACCTTCATAGAAACATAATTTTATCCTATAATTCACATAGTAACCCTGACAACCTCACACGTGGAAAACGTCTAGCAAAAACTCAATTTTTCTTCCTTCCTTGAATTCTTCTCTCTCTTCCTTGGCCGCCTTCTTATTCTTCTCTCTTGCCTAGAAATTGAATTATGTGTGAGTGAGAAAATGAGGTATAAGTCTCTTCCTCTTATAGCCATCAAGGATGTCGAATTAGGTCTCTTCAAGGCCAATTTGAAAAGGCAAGGCTGACTTGGTATTGAGGAACAAAATGACTCTTTTTAGCTTAAAAATAATATTTTTCTTTTGTTACAAAATAGTCCAAATGGGACTTGACACATAATAATTTTTCTTCTTGACTCAATAAACCATAAAAGCATGAAGAACATGCTTAGAATAGAAATAATAATAATAAATTTTGTTTTCTTATTTTTACTTTCTACAAGAAATGCATATTGATATAAGTATAAAAATAATTATGAAGATTGAACCTAGTTACACTTTTCAACACCATGAATGTTTTGAACCAGGGTGTTCCTAGAGGTGATCTGAAAATCACTTGTGAGTGATCTCAGTTAATTAATTAATGAAGGAAGGTATTACAGACTCATGTGTTGGTGTGTGTCGATGTTATCTTAGGCAACGGATCCATAATATTGCAAAATACACAGACACTGGAAAATGGAAAATAGTAAGAGAAACATAGCAAGCAAACACAACAATTTAATAAGGAGTTCACCCAATCCTCCTGGGCTACGTCTCCGGTCAAGCTTTCAGTGGTGGCCTTCTTTATTGTGTCTTTAAGTAGAGTTTTTAAAATGAGGAGCTCAATTTAAGTCTCCTGAAACAGATGATGCTTAGTAGGGTGGTACTTGGATTCCCCAAGCCACTAGAGTGCACAGACTCCCCCTTACCAAGTCTCAACCTCAACTAGTCTTGATGGGATGAGTCCAATTCGGTACTCGGTTCCCGACAGATATCCTCTCAGGGATTGCTTGAACCCCTCAAGCCTTCTGTCTGCTCGATGTTGCCTTAGCTCTGCAGGTCAGCTCAGCTCTCTGTTCTCTGCTACTTGCTTCCCTCTCTATTCTGTCTCTTTGTCTCACTGTCTCCTTCTTCTCTGTTCCCCTGTCTCTGTTCTCTGTCTGTTCGTGGCTTAAAGCCAATCTATCCCTTGACTGTTTGCTTCCTCTTTCGTCCCTTCGGTTTTCCTGCCTTTGTCCACTTGGAATTCTCTGCCTCTGCATCATCGCTATTGTGTAACGTTTCACAGGGAGGTGGCCACTTGTCCCTTCACGAACTGAGCACCATCTCTTCCTCAAATGGTTCGGTATTTCGATTACTTTGTGAAATGATTCATTCACCAGCTCAGCGGTCAAATCGGACTTCAAACCTTTATATGCGCAGCTTAATTCTCCCTCCAAATCCGGTTTCCAATCGGGTGCAATCTCCGCCGTTAGATCTGGGGCCTCTAGATCCTACGGTTATCGCTCTTATCGCGCGGATGACTTGCTCGGACGTTAGCCTGTGATGAGAGTGGTTTTCTCTCTCATCCGCCGGACATGCGTCAATCAACGTATGGAATTGCTCGGTTCTCTGACAAACCTGCTTACCGCCCGAAATGCCTCCAATATTCTGCCGATTTCGGAGTGTGGGACCCGCCTTCGGTTTTAGCACTTTTCCCATGGTTTCTTGGCTTCCCTTCTGACCGAGCGCTCGGGGCTTTTCCTTCTTGAGGGTTTTTACCCTAGCGCTAATGGCACATCAGAAATGGCCTCTGTTTTCTGATATGGATTTCCCAATTGCTAGTTTGCGCCACTGTGCGGTCTCCATGGGCCTCGGTCAGCGCACTTTGACCGAGGTCCTCGTCATTCCGTGCTAGCTACAAACTACCACTGTCCAAAGGTCCTTCCTGATAGCTCATTGTTCACAATATTTTTTAAGTCTTTCATAATTTGAAATAGTCATATAACTCTGATAATTTCATGGATCCAATTTGGATCATGGCCTTCCCACTGAAAAAAGCTTTTGGACCACCAAAAGTTGGTTTTCAAGCATCGACTAAGTGAGGGTACAATTGTCTCACTTGTCTAATCTCTATCCATTTTGTACTGCTCGGCTTTGAACCCTTGAGCCCAATTCTGAGGTACTCAACATCTCCCCTGCGTGTCGTCCTCACCTTCCTGTCCAGAACTGTGTCTTCCTGCAATTCATTAAGATATTCAGGTAACAGGTCATCAATAGAAGGCAATTGACTTTGCTCTTTGTGATCCTTAATTAGTGAGGGTTCAAACAATCTCAAGCAATCTGCATTCACGACTGAGTAGATGTGCATGTAAGCTGGTAGATCAAGGCAAAAAGCATTCTCACCAATTTTCTCAAGTATCTTGAAAG
>APFE030284903.1:39243-58023 GCA_000404065.3 Pinus taeda
CCTCAAATACATTGGTTTTATTAGGTTTCTTTTCCTTTACAACCATCAGTAAAAATTGTTTGCATGAATTTATCATTCGTTTCATCTGCCCTGAGTTTATGAGAGTATAATTATTCTTGAGCTTATGAGCTCTTACAAAGTTTTTGATTCCATCTTTAACAAGTGGATACTTGTTATCAGCTCTATAAAAGATAGCTTTTCTGTCATACAAGTAAGGACTTCCTAAAACAATTCCACATATATCCAAAGGAATTATGTCTAACTCAACCTCATCTACAAATGCTGACCCAAAAGAAAACTTGAGTTTGCATTGTCTAGTCACTTGTAGTTGTGCTTTATAATTTAACCATCCTAATGGGTATGGTTTCTTATGAGGTGTAGTCACTAATCCCAACTTCTTTACAATTGCTTCAGAAATTAAATCTACTTGTGAGCCACTATCAAACAAAGTATCGATATTTTGATGTTTGGAATTAACCCGAATATGGAAAAGCTCATGTCTTTTTCTCTCATTTTCTTCATTAGTAGTAGATTGTGCAGAATTACTAGTATATGCTTCAGAATTCTTACCTTTTATACCTGTGGCTACAATGGTTGTTTCATCTCCTGAGTCCGACCCCAAATCTTTCTGAATAGCTGCAGCAGTCTTCTTTTTTTTGTCCTCGAACTTCTTTGGTCTCAGCTCCAGAGATAGAATCCAACAGTGCTCATCATCATGCCCATCCTTCTTATAGTGAGTGCATGAAGCCTTGCTTTTCTGTACAGTGTTGGCCTTCCTTGCTTTCCATTTCTGTTTTCTTTTCTCCTTATCCTTGCTTGCAGTGGGTTGGGATGATCCCCCAACTTTTGGGTTTCCATTCTTTCCTCTAGCTTCTAGATGAGTAGCTTGAACAGATACCTCATCTATACTAGTGGGATTAAACATGAGGATAGTGTGCCTCATTTAGCTGTGTAGACCATCGATGTACTTCAATAGAGTCTTAGGTGAGTCTAATGAGATTCCTAGAATCAATGCTCTCTTTCTAAATTCTTGGGTGTAACCTTGTACACTTTGCCCTTTCAACTGTCGAAGTGTTTTCTAGCTCATCATGGCTTGCTGCATGTAGGCCAATGGATAGAATTGCTTTTTGATTGCAGAAACAAATTCACTCCAGATAGAAATAGTCTTACCATGTCTCTTCATGTCAGCTCGGGTCCTGCCTTCCCACCAAACTAAGGCAATGCCTCCAAGGCGTAGGCTTGCCAGCTGAATCTTGCTCTTGTCTGAATCAATACTCTGCAGTTTGCAATAAACATCAATTTGTCTAATCCAATTGTCCAACTTTTCTGCATTCAACTCTCCATCATATATTGGTAAATCAAATTTAACATCTAGTTTAATCAAAGATGTCTTCTTTTTATGTTCAGGGCTATTAGGAGGTGTGAGAAATATTTCTTCTTTCCCTTTGCCTTTTGAGTGGTCATGGAGGAGAGACTCATCTTCTCCTTTATCTTGTTTGGAGCCTGATTAATCTTCATCCTTATGTTTTGTAAAGTCCTTATACATTTCCTCTACCATGGACCTTATGGCTAGGAAACTATCTATGAATTGAGGGTCTGGCCCCACAGAACCTTCTTCTGACATTGTCTTCTGAGGATAGACTCTTCCAATTTCAGGATTAGTTTCGACCAACTCTCCTTTCCCAATTTGAGCTTTGATCTAGTTACCACTCAACACCTAAATCCAGCACAAGCTTGTCTAACCTTAACAGCCTAAAGCTCTGATACCACTTGATATGAAAATCACTTGCGAGTGATCTCAGTTAATTAATTAATGAATGAAGGTATTACAGACTCATGTCCTGGTGTGTGTCTATGTTATCTTAGGCAATGGATCCATAAGATTACAAAATACACAGACAATGGAAAATGGAAAACAGTAAGAGAAACACAGCAAGCAAACACAACAATTTAATAAGGAGTTCACCCAATCCTCCTGGGCTACGTCTCTGGTCCATATTTCAGTGGTGGCCTTCTTTATTGTGTCTTTAAGTAGATTTTTTACAATGAGGATCTCAATTTGAGTCTCCTGAAATAGATGATGCTTAGTAGGGTGGTACTTGGATTCCCCAAGCCACTAGAGTGCACAAACTCCCCCTTACCAAGTCTCGACCTCAACTGGTCTTGATGGGATGAGTCCAATTTGGTACTCAGTTCCTGACAGATATCCTCTCAGGGATTGCTTGAACCTCTCAAGCCTTCTATCTGCTCGATGATACCTTAGACCTGCAGGTCAGCTTGACTCTCTATTCCCTGCTACTTGCTTCGCTCTCTATTCTATCTCTCTGTCTCACTGTCTCCTTCTTCTTTGTTCTCCTATCTTTGTTCTCTATTTTTTCATGGCTTAAAGCCAATCCATCCCTTTACTGTTCGCTTCCTCTTCCGTCCCTTCGGTTCATTTGCCTCTGTCCGCTTGGAATTCCCTGCTTCTGTGTCATCGCTATTGTGTAACGTTTCACAGGGAGGTGGCCACTTGTCCCTTCATGAACTGAGCGCTAGCTATTCCTCAAACGGTTCGGTCTTTTGGTTACTTTGTGAAATGATTAATCCACCAGCTCAACGGTCAAATCAGACTTCAAACCTTTATATGTCGTAGCTTAATTCTCCCTACGAATCCGGTTTCCCATCAGGCACAATCTCTGCCGTTAGATCTGGGGCCTCTAGATCCTACGGTTATCGCTCATATCGCGTGGTTGACTTGCTCGAATGTTAGCCTGCGATAAGAGTGGTTTTGTCTCTCATCCGTCGGACACACGTTAATCAACGTATGGAATCGCTCGGTTCTCTAACAAACCCGCTTACAGCCCGAAACGCCTCCGCTATTCCGCCGGTTTGGAGCGCGAGACCTGCCTTCGGTTTTAGTGCTTTTCCCACGGTTTCTTGGCTTCTCTTGTGACCGAGCACTCGGGGCTTTTCCTTCTCGAGGGGTTTTGCCCAGCAAACTGCGATTAGCGCTAATCGCGCATCAGAAATGGCCTCCGTTTTCTGATCTGTATTTCCCAATTACTAGTTTGTGCCACTGCGCGGTCTCCATGGGCCTCGGTCAGTGCACTTTGACCGAGGTCTTCGTTGTTCCATGCTAGCTACAAAATGCCACTGTCCAAAGGTCCTTCTTGATAGCTCATTGTTCACAAGATTTTTGAAGTCTGTCATAATTTGAAACAGTCATAGAACTCTGATAATTTCATGGATCCAATTCGGATCAAGAGGTGTGACATGATGGTGCTATATGTAGGAATTTACAGGGCAAGTTCCTCAGATAGAACACCGAAGGACACCAGTCACAAATAGATCACAGATCAATACACTACTATTCTTGACGTGGTTAAAACCATGGCTTGAGCTAACGCGACCACTTCAGACAATTTATTAATAAAAGAAAGAAAATTTACATAAGATTCTCTCATGAACGGTCACCCTGAAAATGACCCTCCATGCTATTTAAATAGATATCATGGACCAATCAGGTGTTAAGCCACAAATCAAGTGTCGATAATACTGACGAGAGAATGAACCATCAGATCACTTCATGTCTAGAACATATCGTGACCATCGGATTATAAGTTACAAAAGTACATAGTAAAGAAACACACTTTACCTAACTCTAGACCAGACCAAGTTATACTTAACTATTTCCTATGTCTCGGAATATCCTAACATCCCCCCTTAAGAATAACTTAGGATAGGATTGAAGGATGCACAAATATGACACAATAGGAGAAGGAAGGAGGCATTAGAGCCTACCCCCCCTTAGTGACAACTTCCTGAACTCCAACCATAAATCGAATTTTAGTAAAATTCGCCTCTATGAGAGCCTTTGTAAAGATGTCTGCAACTTGATCATCGGTTGAACAATATTGCACTTCAAGAACATGGTCATGAATGAGCTTTCTGATGAAGTGCATGTGTAGTTCAATGTGTTTGCTGTGCTAATGTTCGACTGGATCTTTGCATAGTTGAATGGCACTTTGATTATCACACCAAAGTGAAGCTAGATGCTTCTGATGAAAGCCTAACTCTGACAGGATCTAATGAAGCCATAGGGCTTCCTTACTAGCTTCTATGATGCCGCGATACTCTGCTTTTGCTGAAGAAAGAGAAATGGCACTTTGTTCTTGCAAGCTTGTGTAATAGGTCTAGAACCAATAGTGAACACATAACCTGCAGTAGACTTCTGATAATCAAGGTCACCAGCCCAATCAGAATTAGTGAAACCAACCAATAAAGGAGATGCTTCTACACTGTAAGGAATCCCAAACTAAATTGTACCTCGAACATAATAAAGTATTCTTTTAGCTTCCTTCCAATGACTTTCATGTGGGTTTTGCATAAACCGAGCAATAAGGCCAACAGCAAAGGAAAGGTCAGGATGAGTACGGGTCAGATACAAAAGTTTTCCTACAAGTTGATGGTATAAGTGATCCGAGTTGACTCGACTCCCGGATTTAACCAAGATCTTTTACTTTCATGATGTGATTAGAATTGCATTTAAAATAGCATAATTGAACATATATGCATGTTGTAAAGAGGAATGAACAGGACAAGAGTCAGCAACATAAAACTACAAGACATTGATAACGGAGTACATCTAGGAAGGACTACATCTCCAGGCCCCGATATGAAGATGATGTAGGCCACTGCATTATGTGCTGTCAATAGTGATGATGTACATCGGTGGTGACGTCGCTATCATACAAGGAAAATGCCCGCACATAGGAGTGGCTCCAAGATATGTTCCACTGTAGGAACAAAAGCAGGAGCATCTGGACTTAGCCAACAATGTGATTGTTTTTTCACATGTTGTGGCTAAAAGAGATGAATTTCATTGACCTGAATGGTAAAAAATCAGTTTTAGTAGAGAGGATTGTATCCCTCGAATTTGTCTTAGTATTCAGTTATTGTAATAATTGGAATATTGCATTATTTTTAGACTAAGAGATAAGTTGTTAATGTAGGTGTGTAACAGAGCTGAGAATAGAGATTTAGTTGTTAGATTGATTAAAATAGGGATCGAGTTGTCAATGCAGTTAGGCTAGGATTTGAATCATAAAAGGAAAAAGAATGTAATAGAGAGGATTAGCAAAGATGATAGGGAATTGAGTGAGTGGGCGAGAGGTGTGACAGAGGTTTGAGATTGAGACAGAAGTCAAATAAATTGCTATAACCGAGCTGAGAGGGCCAAGACTTCGTAAATTTCATATTGTTGTGTAATTGGTTGAATTTGTGGTGTTGTGTGTTAATCCTGGTACGGAATTTCATTTTCACCTGTGTAACGACGTTCCAGACCCTCAACGAGTATTTCTTTGTTTTAATGTTTTAATTATAAATCTCAGTGTTTATGTGGTTTATTGTTAAATGTTGTGATTCGTGGTTAAGGTTAATACTGGGGTTAGAGTGCTAAACATCATTTAAGTGTCTTTCTTAAAGTTAAGTTATAAGCATGTGGGTTGTATTTGATGAGCGGGAAGTGGTGTATTGGATGCTCAAAAAGTGGTAAGTGGTATTATTCCGAGTCCGAGCAATTAGCCTTAGCACTCGACGCGGAGCAAATGGAGGAGAGAGAAAAACCGATTTATCGGGCGGTTAACCAATGTGCAAGTGATCCACCCGATATGGTTTTCGATCATTAGATCGATGGAACAGATCGACGATAGAAAATCTATGGGCTAGTTGGTGATCGGAGAAAGCGATAACCATCAGATCTAGAAAGGTGAAACCGACGATAGACATCGAAGCGCTCACTTCAGTGGAAAATTAAAGTGGGACCAACGATATTTAGTGGAAAAACGAGACCTTCAAGGGAAATAGTAGCCACATACAGAATCTAAAATAACACAGCTGAATGGTTATTAAGTTAACCAATAGTCTATTATCAGACTTTAGCCTTATTTTGTCAACCTCCTGCGTCATTTTGGTATCAGAGCCCAGATATTGAGTTTTGTTGTAGTAAACAAGCCATCGAGGATTTGAGCTAGCATAGGTCGAGGAAGACTTGAAGCAAATGCAGTTCTGCTAGATGAGATCCAGAGTCTGCATACAAGGATGGACACAATGGAGACCACATAGAGGAGGGCACCTGATGAAGGAATTGCTAATGCTGCAGAAGAATCTTCTAAGGAAGAAGAAGAGGAGGAAACTGGAACTACCAAAGTTATTAAGATTTTGGCTAAAGTAGGAGGAAAACCAAAGGTAGAAATTCCTTTGTATGAAGGGAGTCTCAATGCAAAAGAATTGTTGGACTGGATCAGACCATTAGACAAATATTTTGACTATGAGGAGGTTGATGATAAAAAGAAGGTGAAATTTGCAATTACCAGATTGAAGGGTCATGTAGCTATCTGGTGGGATGAAATACAAACATCCAAAGCAAGAAAAGGAAATTCCAAGATCAAGCAATGGGATAAAATGGTAAGTAAAATGAAAGCTAAATTTATACCAAAAGATTATCACTTAAATATTTTCAAACAGTTATAGAACTTAAGGCAAAAAGGAATGACTATCAAAGAATATACAGAAGAGTTTTATAGGCTGAGTATTAGAGCAGTACATGTAGAAGATGACATGGAGAAGGTAGCCAGATACATCAATGGCTTGAGATATTATATACAGGATGAGATCAGCTTGTTGAGTTTGAAGACAATTTAAGAAGCCTATCAAGTAGGTTTGAAGGCAAAAGAGAAGATGTTGAGGAAACAAAACCAGAGGAACAGAGGAAGAAGTTTGGTAAGAGGTAGAGGAACTACCAGACCAAGATTTCAGCACCCTCAAAGTGAAGTAGGAAGTTCAAGTAGTAGACCACCACAGAGAGGAGACTTTAATAGAGGAAGATTTACACCCAGAGGAAGAGGTCGAGGAAGAGACATTTGGTGTTATACATGTGGAGAATGGGGACATGGATCATGGGATTGTCCTCATAATAAAGCAACAAGTCAGAGGAATGTGAATGTGGCATAGGAAAAGGAAGAAAAACCTCAAATTACAGACAAAGAAGAACCCCCTGAAGTAGGAGAACCCCTGTTGTTAAAAAGGGTATTGCTTAAGGCAGAGAAAGAGATTGGAGAACCAATTCAGAGAAAGAGTTTATTCAAAACGACATCCAAATCCAAAGGAAAATGTTGTAAAGTGATAATTGACAGTGGAAGCACTGATACCCTTGTTTCTACAGAAATGGTGGACAAGTTGGGATTAGTGAAGACATTACACCCTACTCCTTACAAAGTATCATGGTTGCAAAAAGGACATCTGATCATTGTGACAGAACAATGCACGGTAGAGATACAGATTGGCACTTATAGGGATGTGATATTGTGTGATGTGATGCCAATGGATGTATGCCATGTGTTGTTGGGAAGACCTTCACAGTTTGATAGGAAAGCTATTCATGATGGGAGAAGAAATACTTATACTCTGGAGAAGGATGGAAATAAACATACACTGCTGCCATTGAAGGATGAAGCTGACAAAGAAGCACCTGGAAACAATGTTATGCTAATGAGTGGAAAGGAGTTGCTTTAAGAGGTTGAAAAAGGTAAAGAAATGCATTTTGTTGTCATAGGGAGACCTAAGGTAATTTTGACATCCACGACCTTATATGATTTACCTGAAGAAATCAAAAATCTGTTGAATGATTTTGCTGATATTATTGTGGACGAGTTGCCAAATGCATTGCCACCAGTCAAGAGTACTAATCATCATATTAACCTAATACGAGGAGCAAGTTTTCCAAAAAAAGCAACATACAGATTAACTCCTCAAGAGAATGCAAAATTTGGAAGACAAGTGAAAAAACTGATGGATAAGGGACTAATCAGAGAGAGTCTTAGTCCATGTTTTGTACCAACAGTACTCAGTCCAAAGAAAGGAGGTGAATGGTGCATGTGTACTGATTCTAGAGCCATAAACAAGATCACAATCAAGTATAGATTTCCTTTACCATGCATGGATGATTTGATGGATTGTTTGAGTGGGTCAAATTATTTCACTAAAATAGATTTGAAGAGTGGATATCATCAAATAAGAATTAGAGAGGGAGATGAGTGGAAGACTGCATTTAAAACAAATAATGGGTTGTATGAGTGGTTAGTGATGCCTTTTGGACTCACTAATGCACCTAGCACATTCATGAGATTGATGAATAAAGTCTTGAAGGAATATGTAGACAAGTTTGTCATTGTTTATATTGATGATATTTTAGTTTTCAGTAGAAGCAAAGAAGAACATTTGGAGCATCTTAATTTGGTTTTAAAAACTTTGCAGAAAAAGAAAATGTTGATAAATCTAAAGAAATGTAGTTTCATGAAAGAAGAATTAATCTATTTGGGATTTGTAGTTTCTAAAGAAGGTTTGAAAATGGATCCAGAGAAAGTCCAAGCAATTTGGAACTGGCCTATTCCAAGGAATATATTTGAGGTAAGAAGCTTTCATGGTCTTGCAAGTTTTTATACGAAGTTTATGAGAGGTTTTAGTCAGATTTGTGCACCAATTCTTGAAATAATTAAGGAGACTAATAAGCCATTCAAGTGGACAGAAGAAGAAGACAAAAATTTTAAGTTCCTGAAGGGGAAAATTACAGTGAAACCAATTTTGGCTTTACCTGATTTTGAAAAGGTATTTCAAGTTCAAACAGATGCTAGTGGAGTTGTCATTGGAGTAGTTTTGAGTCAGGAACATAGACCAATAGTGTAATTTAGTGAAAAACTAAATGAAGCTAAGAAGAATTATTCTTCTTATGATAAATAATTTTATGTTATTCTGCAAGCTTTAAAGAAATGGAGACATTATTTGCTACCAAAAGAGTTTATATTGTATTCTGACAATCATGATTGCAGTTCATAAACAACCAGCCAAAATTGAACCAAAAACATGCCAAGTGGGTAGAGTTTTTACAGAGTTTTACTTTTGTGACAAAACACATGAGTGGTAAGTTGAACAAAGTTGCTGATGCTCTAAGCATGGTAAGTTTCATTGTGAAAGAATTGAGAGCCGGTGTTGTAGGAATTGAAGAAATGGTTGATATGTATAAAGATGATGCAGATTTCAAAGATATTTATGTAGCCATACAAAATGGTTGGATTATCTTATCCAAGGAGGTTTACTATTTAACGGTAGCAAATTGTGCATTCCCAAATGTTCTATGAGGGAGAATATAATCAAGGAGAAACACAGTGGAGGATTATCTGGGCACTTTGGACAAGACAAAACCTTTTCTTAGGTAAATGCTTTTTTCCTATTGGACAAAGATGCAAATTGATGTTAATATATTTGTTGAGAAGTGTAGGATATGTCAGCATGCTAAAGGGAGAAGCCAAAATACAGGATTCTACCAGCCATTGCCAATACCAGACCGACCGTGGGATGCAGTTAGTATGGACTTTATTTTAGGATTACCTAGAACCCAAAGAGGGAATTATTCTATTTATGTTGTGGTAGATAGATTTTCCAAGATCTCACATTTCATTGCATGTAAAAAGACTAGTGATGCAACACATATTTCTAATCTGTTTTTTTCAGAAGTTGTAAGGTTACATGGGTTGCCTGTAAGTATTGTGTCTGATAGAGATACAAAGTTTGTTAGACATTTCTGGAGAACTCTTTGGAAGAAACTAGGTGCTAAAATTAGTTTCTGTTCAGCATACCATCCTCAAACAGATGAACAAACCGAAGTGGTAAACAGAAGCTTGGGAAACATATTGAGAAGCTTAGTGTATCAAAATCCTAAATAGTGGGATTTAGCACTTGCTCAAGCAAAGTTTTCTTATAATGACAGTCCAAATCAAAGTACTGGAATGAGTCCATTTCAAATTGTATTTGGGATGAATCCAAGAGGTGTGTATGAGCTCAGAAATTTGGGTAAACAAGAGACAAGAAGTGCAAAAACTAAAGAGTTTCCAGAGCAGATGCAGAGACTACAAGAAGAATTTAAAGGCAGATTGCAAGAAAGCAATGGCAAATGCAAACAGAGAGATGATATGAAGAAGAAAGAAAAATAATTCCAAGTGGGAGATTTAGTGATGGTATACCTGAGAAAATAAATATTTCCTACTAAGACTTATAATAAACTAAAGATGAAAAATATAGGACCATGCAGAATTGTGAGGAAGTTTTCAACTAATGCTTATGAAATTGAATTGCCAAAAGGGATTGGAATATCACCTATCTTCAATGTTGCAGATTTGTATTCATACAAAGAGACAGAGACAACGCTATAGAAGGAAGCTACAGAAGGTGAAGTTAAAACCTTGAACTAGGAAGAACAAATGCCAAAGACAGCCAAGAAAGAGGTGCAAATAGTTATGGAGAAAAGAGTATCCAAAAGAACCAAAGGAAATATTTATTTTCAGTATCTAGTCAATGGAAGGGACATCTAGTGGAGGATGCTAGTTGGATGACAACAGCAGAATCACAGAAGTATGGAGTAAACCCTAAAAGTATGAGGGATGATTATTTTCTTCCCTAGGAGTCTAATGTAGGAGCATCTAGACTTAGCCAGCAATGTGATTGTTTGTTCACATGTTGTGGCTAAAAGAGATGAATTTCATTGACCTGAATGGTCAAAAATCAGTTTTAGTAGAGGATTGGATCCCTCGAATTTGTCTTAGTATTCAGTTATTGTAATAATTGGAATATTGTAGTATTTTTAGACTAAGAGATAAGCTGTTAATGCAGGTGTATAATAGAGCTGAGAATAGAGATTTAGTTGTTATATTGATTAAAATAGGGACCAAGTTGTTAATGTAGTTAGGATAGGATTTGACTCATAAAAGGAAAAAGAACGTAGTAGAGAGGATTAGCAGAGATGATAGGACAATGAGTGAGTGGGCGAGAGTGTGACAGAGATAGGGTTTGAGATTGAGACAGAAGTCAAATAAACTGCTATAATCGATCTGAGAGGGCCAAGACTCTGTAAATTTCATATTGTTGAGTAATTGATTGAATTTGTGGTGTTGTGTGTTAATCCTGGTATGAAATTTCATTTTCACCTGTGTATCGACGTTCTGAACCCTCAACGGGTATTTCTATGTTTTAATGTTTTATAAATCTCAGTGTTTATGTGGTTTATCGTTAAACGTTGTGATTCATGGTTAAGGATAATACTGGGGTTAAAGCGCTAAACCATCATTTAAGTGTCTTTCTTAAAGTTAAGTAAGAAGCACATGGGTTGTATTTGATGAGTGAGAAGCACTGTATTAGGTGCTCAAAAAGTGGTATGTGGTATTATTCCAAGTCAAGCAATTAGCCTTAATGCTCGACATGGAGCAAATGGAGGAGAGAGAAAAACCTCTTTATCGGGCGGTTAACCAACGCCCAAGTGGTCCACCTGATATGGTTGTCGATCATTTGATCGGACATAAGAGATCGACGGTAGAAAATCTATGGGCTAGATGGTGATCGGAGAAAGCGATAGCCGTCGGATTTAGAAAGGTGAAACCGACGGTAGAGATCGAAGCGCTCACTTCAGTGGAAAATTCAAGTGGGACCGACAATATTTAGTGGAAAAACAGGACCCTCAAGGGAAATAGTAGCCACGTACAGAATCTGAAATAACGCAACTGATTGGTTATTAAGTTAACTAGTAGTCTATTATCAGACTTTAGCCTTATTTTGTCAACCTCTTTCATTAGGAACTCTCATTCAAAAAGGACTCCTATGAGTATGACCTAAACTTATGCATGATGATAATGAGCATCCTGCCAACATGGCATAAAAGGGATCTCAATGCAAACATACACGACGACACATGAGTATCCCATGAACATAACAACAAAGAGATCTCAAACAAAACATGACGAATCATGACAACAAGTACATCCCACAGATGATTCTGCATCATATCAAGTAGGAATCATGAAGCAAGTAAGAAAACAAGATCCCACATCAAACATCAAACAGGGATATATGCCGCACAATGCATCTCATAACAAAAAAAAATTACATGAACACACTACATATACCTCATATCCTGGGGCCATCTAAAGAAAAGGATGTCAAACTGCTAAAGCTGGCCGTACCATCAATATTGCGGCGTCAAATCACAAGGAAATCACTGCTCGCACATGAATGCTGACACCTACACTCCACTTTGGAAAGTGGAAAAAAAATGAAATCATGAAATGGAAAATCTAAATGCACCATAAGATTTGTGGCGTCGAATAGTGTAAAATCGACTATCAAAGTTCTGAATTATGAGAAAGTGAAAATCGGGGGCTTAAGGAATCTTTTAGATTCCTCAAAGATTCCCTCCTCCGACTCATCTAAAGATATGCTTTTCAGATCAATATTCTAATCGCGCCATCAAGTTTGTGTCACTGAGAGGTGTAAGAACGACATAAAATTTGTCCAATTTGGACACTATGAAAATTTCACCCTCCTGAGAATTTGGCTCAATCATGGTTCCACCTGCTCTTTTCCCAGGTTCATGGTTCCACCTGCAAAACAATTAAAAAAAATGCGTCTTGGTTTCCATGCTCCACCTTGGCCTCTATTCTTCTCTGCATAACGGGGTTCTGTTCCTCCATTTCGCGCCTCTCTCATTCCCGTTCGAATGAATTTGGATTCATTTATCTATTCGTGGGCGGAGTTGTCAACAAAAGGTTCATTGGTGTATTGGTTAGTCATAGAGGCGATGAGGTGGGAGGTCAAGGGTTCCAAACCCGTGACCCCCGTACTTGGCAAATCATTTTAACCATTTGAAAATGTCGCATTACATATTTTTAATATGGCATGGTTTTGTCGTATTAAATGGTGTGTGGATTGGTTTTGGTAACCATGCGTGTTTGGCTTTGAAAATAGTCCGGAGGTTGGTACATGGGGCCGTTCGATGACGGCCGGCCCACGTGGGCCAGGCAGGTTTGATCCTTGCTGACCTCACATTCCATTGCATTGACTATTTTTGTGGGGGTGTGGGTCGGGTCCACGGAGGTGGCCCGCCCACCCCAAATATGATATATGTTATATATATGCATTCGGTGGGTAGTTGGACACCTGGCAGGGGTCATGGCTCATCAACCCCAAAATTATAAAAAAATGTTTTTTTATGTAAAATAGGCCGGTGGGTGGCGGGGGTGGTGGCCCGCCACCCATATTTTTTTATATATTTTTAATAATAATGTCGTTTTCAATTCTTTTGAATATAAGGGATATTGGGCAATTTAAAGAGGCCACAATTTCTCTCATTTTCGGGAACCAGGTTCCCATGCCGACTGATGGTGAATTTGTAGGACCATTAAACCTAGCCCAAAACCCAACTTTGACCAAAACATTGACTGGCTTGTTCTCCCTCATACGAGCTCGGATTTGAGTGTTGTTTGCATTGTTGGAATCAGGGAAACAAGCATTTCGATCTGGTGCTAGTTAGGAAACAATCTGCCCACTTTGAACTTTTCCCCTTTCTGAGTCCTCTGGTACTTCTGCTTGTGTCTAGAGCCAAGTGGATCAATCCTCCCCACTGAAGAGCTTTTGGTCCTCCAAAAGCATGAAAAATAATCTGTAACTTATGTGTTCCTTGTCTGCACTTACAAGCATCTTGAAAGGTGTCGCTTCCATCTCCTTCACCTTTGTTCTTTATAGCCTTAAGCGATGAGCCGACACCTACAACCTTTGCGGACCTGTAGTACAATTCTACGAATTACATGCTTTACTTACATGACCAACTAATGACCTAAGCATCCCATACTTGCCATGAGTTTATAACACATACTCGATGGTCAAGTTTACATCAAAATGGAAACAATACCCCAGCTATGAAAGCAAGGCCAACATATCATTGTTGCGTCAACAGATGATGGAAAACACATCATCACTGCAACACATGATTTACAAAAATAAGGCCAAACACTATTTTTTCTTTGACAAGTGATGGAAACATGACATCACTTTCATAGTTTAAAATGAAACACAAAATAAGACCAGACATCATTGTTGCTTAGCAAGTGATGGAAAACACATCATCACTTTTACATCTTAAAATGCAACAAATGATTTACAAAAGAACGTCTGTGACAAGCTAACATATATAGAAACTATTTTTCACTTATCGATGTGAATGGGTCATCCCCATGTGGTGGTTTTTCTTTTTGAACAATCGTTTCATCTGGTTCATGCACCGACACTTTGTCTTTCAAGCACTGCTCTGGATGGAGCCTCCAACAAGTGGCTCTTTGATGGCCACCTCTGTTGCAATGACTGCAATACATCTTCTTCCTCTAGATCTACTTAACGTGTGTCTTTACCTGTTGTGGAGAGGGTCTTTCATGCCTCCTCCTTTTGTGTGCTGCTATTCTTTTCCAACACTTAGAAAATGTATGGTTATGTAATCCACAAAAGGTACATGTCTTTCGATTCCATGATTTAGGTCCATCATTAACAACATGATTATAATTGAAATGAACATTCGAATATCGAGACTGAGTATACCTTCCCTTGTTGTCTCTGGTGTAAGTATGGCGGTGAGAGCTAGCGTCAACTCTTTCCTTGCAATGGAAACTTCCATGGGATGATGGGGATGTGTTCCCATCATTCTCTTTCCTCGATGATTTCAACGACGTCTCGAAAGAATCTGACACCTTCGAGAATTCTCCTTCGGTGTATCCCAAGCCTGCAAATCAAGGTCTTTGCACAACCTCCAATGGTTGAGTTATGCCTTGGTTATTAACACCAAGTTTTTCCTCCTTGTACCTCATCCTAGTAAGGAGCCTCAAGTTTGTCTCTGTAATTGGTATCTCCACATTTCCAACAGAAATCATACTATGTGAAGACAAAACTGAAGGGAAATCAACATATTTTACCTCCACTGTCGAGTTGGAAAGAACTGATGAGGGCTTCTCATCATCTTTTGTTGGTGGTTCATTGGCTGTCTTGGTGCATTCCCCAACTTCCTTTTTGACATAGCCAAGTCCTGCCTAACGGGGTAACTCCTCTACTTTGATGGAGATGACAATGCCTTGGCTATTAATCTCCAAGCCTTTTCCTTCATACCCCATTTTCTTAAACAATTTGCAGCCAATTCCTGTGGTATGATTTTCGAAAACGGCGAATTCATCATCAGAAAACATACATGAATTCAGAGAATGCTTTTTACCTCACATGGGTCATGTTGTAGCTTTTCCAAGGCCTCATCCTTAGCTTGCAGTTGTTGTAGCAGACTTTGTTTTTCCTCTTTCTCTTCATGTAGAAGCATATTCAATTCATCGTTCTCTGTTTGAGGATTCTGTTTGTTGTGATTCAGTTCTTCCAGGGCCTCTTGCGTGGTTCGAACCTGAAGCTGCAATCGCTCCTTTTCCTCTGTCTCTTTCTGTAGAGCTTCATACATTATTTCCACCCTTTGGGAAATTTTGAGCATGGTCTCGTACATCGCTTTTTCATCCTCTGTCGCTGCACGTTCCATTGTTCACACTTGCAGTTTGTAGGTTTTAACCCCATACAGAAATTACCTGCATACGAATTCTAAAACACAGAAAATAAACGATGCGAGAGCATAACACATAAAACACATATACACAGAGATTTTCCCCTGGAACCCAAAACCAGGAATACCATCTTGATTTTTCATTATATTCCTTTCAATGTTATAATACATATTTATACATGCTGAAGCATCCAATACCATGGACTAAAAACCATCGCGTCCAATACCATGGACCGAAAACCATCGCATTCAAAAACATGTGCGAAAATCATGCACAAAACCATAGGTGGGTCCACCCATCCTAACATAAGGTCCAAAACCAAAATTTTCTGGGGCGCTGCCCCGGACCCCATAAAGTGGGGTTACGGGTATGCCTCAAACCCCCTATGACCGCCCCCCCTTGCTACACAATCGGCACAACGAAGGGGTCGTGGAAAGAATATAACACAACCCAACACTCTTCCAGTTGTTGTTTTCTTTCCAAAGGGGGCCACAAGAGAGCTTAGTCATTTTTTCCAGCCCTGAAATGCCCATTGTCTCTCTACACCAAGAGAACTTCTTAGAGCTCACAGATTTTATCAATGCATCTGCAGTATTCTTTAAAGTGTCCACCTTTACCAGCAACACCTTTTTGTCTTCTATCATGTCCCTCACAAAGTGATACTAAACATCAATGTGATTTGTCTTTGAATGATAAGAAGGGTTCTTTGCCAAGAAAATTGCACTTTGGCTGTAACAGTCTATCCTTATAGCTCCCTGTACTAACCCCATACTTGAACACAATCTCTGCAACCAAACTGCTTCCTTGCTTGCATGAGTGGCTGCCATGTATTCTGCCTCTGTAGTTGATAGTGCCACTACCGATTGTTTCTTACTCATCCAACTGACTGCACCTCCAAATAGGTTAAACACATACCCACTTGTAGATCTTCTCTGATCCAGATCTCCAGCCCAGTCTGCATCAACAAAGCCACGAACATCCAACACTCTGTCCAATCTTGGTCTTCCTTGGTAGCACAAACCATAATCACTAGTGCCACGCAAATTCCTGAAAACCCGCTTCACTACTGTCCAATGCTCCTTCCCTGGTTTTGACATAATCCTGCTCAATACTCCCACTGCATGTACAATTTCTGGTCTAGTATAGACCATTGCATACATCAGGCTACTGACTGCACTTGCATACAGAACACGGGACATGTCCTCTTCCTCTTCTTGTGTCTTGGGACACTGTTCAGCAAATAACCTCACACTTACAGGAATAGGAACCTTCACCGGTTTACTATCATGCATATTAAACCTCTGGAATATTGTATCGACATACTTCCTCTGGTTTAACCAAAGCTTCCTCTTTGTCCGATCTCTTTTAATTTCCATGCCCAAAATATAGTTTGCAGCACCAAGATCTTTCATGTCGAATTTGGAGGACAATTGGGTCTTCAAATCCTGGATAATTTCTTTGTCATTTCCAACCAGCAACATATCATCCACATACAAGACCAGATAAATAACACGGTCACCAATTAATTTAAGATACACGCAATGATCTGCTTTACTTCTAGTGAAGCCAAGTCCTCCCCATATAAATGTATCAAATTTATGATACCACATCCTTGGTGACTGTTTTAACCCATACAGAGACTTCTTTAACTTGCATACCAGTTCTTTCTTACCCTTCACCACAAAGCCTTCAGGTTGATTCATGTAAATTTCCTCCTGCAGATCCCTGTGAAGAAATGTTGTCTTCACATCCATCTGTTCTACCTCAAAATCAAAAGCAAAAACAACAGATAAAAAGTAATCTACTAAATCCCATTTAAATTTCAAATAACTTACAATTATAGAAAGGTCTTCCATATAACTAAATCCCATTTAAATTTCAAATAACTTATAATTTTTAATTATCAAATGATACCTTTTTAACTAACTATTAACTTAAACACCTATTAAAATTATTTTATTTATTTATATATTTTTATATATATTTTAAAGGTATGGTCACCGAATATAACTAGCTTCCTTTAAATTATAAAATTGACTTTATGACTCTAGTCCCTAAGTCAAAATTAGTCGTTGGTCAAGATAGCCATTGGAGGCTTTTCTTAGACTATTTAACATGCAAAGTTGGATCTCTTTCTTCAACTTGTCCTGATGACGAACCACACTGGTTGGTTCGAAACGCGTCGACAAAGGTCTTTCTACATGTGATTTACGCCGAAGTTCTTCTTACAACTATTATGGATCACAGAAGCCTCAATTCAACAAAAGTAATCTAATAGAAGTTACCTTGGCAACAGAGAAAAAATATCACCAAAATCAATTCCCAGCACCTGCGAATAACCTTTTGCTACCAACCGAGCTTTGTATTTCTCCACTTTTCCTTCTACATTTGTCTTCTTTTTGAACACCCACTTGTTGCCAATGGGTTTCCTTCCAGTCGGCAACTCCACTAGATCCCAAGCCTCATTTTTATGAAAAGATGTCATTTCATCAACCATGGCCTCTTTCCAGAGTTTTCCATCCTTTGAATCCACTTCTTCCCTCACAGTTCTGGGATCATTATCAGTAACATACAAAGCAAAATTTAAACAGAAAGCATATGGACTATACCTTTTTGGTTGCCTTCTTTCTCAAACTGATCTTCTCACAGCCGAAGTTTCTGGCTCTTCATCTTCTGATTCCTCCTCTGTTGTAGAGTCTGATTCTTCCTTCTTTATCTCAAACTCTATCTTCTTTGGTTCCCTTGGTTGGACTTCATGTTTAATAACATATTTCATCTCTCTAAACACCACATCTCGGCTATACACAAGATTAATTGTTACTGGGTTCCAAAGCTTATATCCCTTTAAACCATCCTTATACCCAATAAAGATGCACTTTTCAAATTTACTATCCAACTTGGTTCATTTCTCCTTTAGAACATGTACATATGCATCACATCCAAATACCCTCAGATGTGAAAGAGAGGGTTTCTTACTAGTCCATACCTCTTGTGGAGTCTTATCCTCCAACGCTGATGAAGGTGACCTATTGACCTGGTAACATGTAGTATCCACTGCCTTTGCCCAAAATTCCTGTCCTAACCCAGCACCATTAAGCATGCTTCTTGCCCTTTCCATCAACGTCTTGTTCATTCTTTCTGAAACTCCATTTTGTTGAGGTGTATATGGAGTAGTCTTCTGTCGTGCTATACCACACTTCTTACATAATTATTCCTTGCTCCAAAACTCTCCACCATTATCTGTCCTCAGCACCTTTATCTTCTTCTCTGTCTGATTTTCCACGAGAGCCTTAAATTCTTTAAACCTATCAAAGACTTCAGATTTCTTCTTAAGGAA
>APFE030284903.1:58043-70892 GCA_000404065.3 Pinus taeda
AGGAACCATAGAACTATTGCACCCATCAACAACAGTGCTACCTTGCAGCTTGTACAGAGTTCCAATCCGAACCCCCCGCATCAATACCAGTGCTCCTCGAACCATCTTGCAGGTATCCTTCTCGAACACTGTCTTTACACCTGCATCATCCAACTTGCTTACAGAAATCGGATTTCTGGCCAACGCAGGAATATGCAGAACACCCGGAAGGGTTCTAACCCTTCCACCTTGCAACTTCAACTTTACTTTTCCGCGACCAATGATTCTAGCCTTCCTATCATCTCCTAAGAAGACATCACCACCATCGTATTTCTCATACTCGCAGAACCACTTCCTATGGGGAGTGAAGTGAAAGGATGCACCTGAGTCAATCAACCATGCCTCATGATCTACATGTGTACTTGAAGAAGCCAAGTACACATCCCCACCTTCATCTAAGGTGGTTTTTTTTGCCTCTGCAGAAGGAGCATCATCAGATCCCTTTCCTTTATCAAGAGCTTTAGATTTACAGTCCCTTTTGTAGTGCCCTTCCTTTCCGCATTTCCAGCACACAACCTTTACAGGTTTCCCTGGAGATTTAGATCTCCCACTCGATGACTTATTTTTGTTTCTATTCTGGGACCATCCTCATACAGACAAGGCATCACCATTCTGGCTCTCCGTATTTTTCCGTCTCAACTCCTTCGTCAGCAAGGCTGAGACTATTTCATCAAACTACAAGGCAGTTGCATTGCTACCTGTTGCAATAACCAAACTATCCCACGAATCTGGTAGAGAACACAACAAACTAATGCACTTACCTTCATCTGAAATTTTAATATCAACAGATGCTAATTGAATTACCACAGTATTAAATGTGTTTAGATGCTCTGCCACCGAGTCTCCATATTTCATCCTCAGGTTATACAGCTTTTTCCGCAGGAACAGTTTATTCACCAAAGACTTAGATTGGTACAAAGTCCCTAAATTGTCCCACAAATCCTTCATTGTAGCTTCCCCTAATACATTCAGCAATACTGAATCTGAGACACACAATTGTATTGTGCTCTTTGCTTTCTGATCTAACTTCTTCCATTCTTCATCGGACACTCCCATTGGTTTAGTACCCGGATCTACCGCGATCCACTGATCTTTATCCAGCAACAGATCCTCCATCTTGAGTTTCCACAACTCAAAATTTTGACCATTAAATTTGTCGATCTCTATCTTTCCACTGCTCGCCATCTTCTTTAACCAATAGAATCGATCTCGCAGATCTCCCACTGAACAGGGTCTACCATAGGCCCGAGTGAAACACCTCAGCAACAAAGGCGTCGCCTTGAAGCCAAAACTGCTTTGATACCAAATGTAGGTTTTAACCCCATACATAAATTACCTGCATACGAATTCTAAAACACAAAAAATAAACAATGCGAGAGCATAACACATATACACAGAGATTTTCCCCTGGAACCCAAAACCAGGACTACCAGCTTGATTTTTCATTATATTCCTTTCAATGTTATAATACATAGCTATACCTGCTAAAGCATCCAATACCATGGACCGAAAACCATCGCGTCCAATACCATGGACCGAAAACCATCGCATCCAAAAACATGTGCGAAAATCATCCACAAAACCATAGGTGGGTCCGCCCATCTTAACATAAGGTCCAAAACCAAAATTTTCTGGGGTGATGCCCTCGACTCCATAAAGTGGGGTTATGGGTACACTTCAAACCCCCTATGACCCCCCCCCCCCCGCTACACAATCGGCGTAATGAAGGGGAGGCCCCGTCCCCCTCCTAACTCCTGTTTAACTACATGGGCTAGTCGTGGAAAGTATATAACACAAACCAACACAGTTCACATCCACGCAAAGACCACTCCGATACCAAACTTGATCCGAGTTAACTCAAATCCCGAATTTAACCAAGATATTTTAATTTCATGATGTGATTAGAATTTCATTTAAAATAGCATAATTGAACATATATGCATGTTGTAAATAGGAATGAATAGGACAAGAGTCAACAACATAAAACTACAAGACGTTGATAATGGAGTTCGTCCAGGAGGGACTACGTCTTCGGGCCCCGGTGTCAATATGGTGTAGGCCGCTGCATTAAGTGTTGTCAATAGTGATGTTGTACATTGGTGTTGATGTCGCTATCATACAAGGAAAATTCCCTCACACAGCAGTGGCTCCAAGAGATGTTCTGCTACAGGAATTCTCATTCAAAAAGGACTCCTATCAGTATGACCTAAACTCATGCATGATGATAATGAGCACCCCGCCAACATGGCATAAAGGGATCTCAATGCAAACATACATGGCGACACATGAGTATCCCATCAACATAAAAACAAAGGGATCTCAAATAAAACATGACGAATCATGACAACAAATACATCCCACAAATTATTACGCATCACGTCAAGTAGGAATCATGACACAAGTAAGAAAACAATATCCCACATCAAACATCAAAAAGGGATCTATGCCGCACAATGCATCTCAAAGCAAAAAGAAGTACATGAACACACTACATATACCTCACATCCTAGGGCCATCTAAAGAAAAGGATGTAAAACTGTTGAAGCTTGTCGTATCATCAATCTCGTGGCGTCGAATCACACAGAAATGACTGCTCGCACATGAATGTTGACACCTGCACTCCACTTTGGAAAGTGGCTAAAAAAATGAAATCGTCAAATGGAAAATCTAAATGCACCATCAGATTTGTGGCGTCGAATAGAGTAAAATCGACTGTCAAATTTCTAAATTCTGAGAAAGTGAAAATCTGGGGCTTAAGGAATCTTTTAGATTCCCCCTAGATTCCTCAAAGATTCCCTCCTCCAGGTCATCTGAAGATATGCTGCTCAGATCAAGATTCTGACTACGTCATCAGGTTCATGTCGCTAAGAGGTGTAAGATCGACATAAAACTTGTCCAATTTGGACACTAGGAAAATTCCTCCTAGAATTTGGCTCAATCATGGTTCTGCCTGCAAAACAATTAAAAAAAATGTGTCTCGATTTCCTTGCTCCACCTTGTCCTCTATTCTGCTCTGCATAATGGGGTTTCATTCTTGTGTTTCGCACCTCTCTCCTTCCCGTGTGAATGATTTTAGATTCATTGATCTGTTCGTGGGCAGAGTTATCAACAAAAGGGTCATTGGTGTATTGATTAGGTGCAGAGGTGACGAGGCGGGAGGTTTGGGGTTCCAACCTCGTCAACCACCATACTTGACAAATTGTTTTAACCATTTGAAAATGTCACATTACATATTTTTAATATGGTATGGTTTGGTCATATTAAATGGTGTGTGGATTGGTTTTGGTAACAGTGCGTGTTTGGCTTTGAAAATAGTGTGGAGGTTGGTACATGGGGCCACCCAGTGGGGGTCGGCCCATGTGGGCTGAGTGGGTTTGATCCCCTTCAGCCTCACATTCCATTGCATTGACTATTTTGGTGGGGGTTGGGCCAGGTCCACCGCAGGTGGCCCGCCCACCCCAAATATGATATATGTTATATATATGCATTTGGTGGGTGGTTGGAGGGTTGGCAGGAGTCATGGCCCGTCAACCCAAAATTATAAAATTTTGTTTTGTATGTAAAACAGGCTGGTGGGTGGCTGGGGTGGTGGCCCGCCACCCATATTTTTTATATTTTTTTATATTTTCTTTTAATAATAATGTCGTTTTCAAATTTTTCGAATATAAGGGATATTGGGCAATTTAAAGAGGCCACAATTTCGCCCACTTTCAGGAGCCAGGTTCCCACGTTGGTTGATGGTGAATTTGTAGGACCATTATACCAGGCCCATAGCCCAACTTTGACCAAAACTTTGACTGGCTCGTTCTCCCTCATACGAGCTTGGATTTGAGTATCGTTTGCACCATTGGAATCAGGGCGATGAGCACTTTGATCTGGTGCTAGTTTGGGAACAATCTGGCCACTTTTAATTTTCCCCTTTCTGAGTCCTCTAGGACTTCTACCTGTGTCTAGAGCCACCTGGATCAATAAGGTAGCATCAGCTTCAGGAAGTACAAGTGACTGAAATTTTGACTCCAGACTGAAAGGGAGAAGGGGTTGGCTTACAGTATTCCATGTGAAAGTGGCGTAGAAGATTACAAGCATACTTGGACTGGGAAAGGGAAATACCTTCCATGGATTGCAAGACTTGAAGACCAAGAAAATAATGCAAGTTTCCTAAGTCTGTGATTTCAAACTACATTTTAAGGCTGGACTTCACATGGTTTATAAGGTTGGGATCACTATGAGTAAGGATAAGATCATCAACATAAAGAACAAGAATGAGAAGAGACTTACCCACTTTCTTGGTGTAGACAGTATTGTCATAATGACACCTAAAAAAGCCAGTATCTAAAAGAAAGCTAACCATTTTGGCATTCCAAGCCCTAGGGGCTTGCTTGATACCATAAAGGGATTTCTTAAGCCAACATACAAGGTTGGAGTCTGTTTATATAAAAGCAGGAGGTTGTTCCATATAGATTTATTCATGCAAGTCCCCATGCAAAAAGGCAGATTTAACATCCATCTGATGGACTTCCCATTTTAAAGAGGCAACAAGGGAAAGAACAAGGCAGATAGAGTTCATTTTGGAAATAGGGGAGAAGGTTTCAATATAGTCAATGCCTTCAACTTGTGAAAAACCCTTAGCAACAAGACAAGCTTTATGTTTATCAACTTTTCTATCTGGTCCATACTTGGTTATGAAAACCCATTTTCATCTAACAAGTTTTCGTCCCTTTGGAAGAGGAACAAGATCCCATGTGTCATTTTCCAATAATGAATGATATTCTTCATTCATAGTTGCGTCCCAATCTAGATGGCCTGAGGCTTCTACAAAGGTGTTAGGATCATGATTCGCTGAAGCTTGAACCAGTAAAGAAGAGGCTCTATCAAATTGAGAACGTGTACTTCGATGATTTGTAGGGTCACCTGCAAGAGCACCTGCTGCATCCTGAGTAGCACAGACACATTTTGGAAGCTGAGAAGCTGAAGGAGGATCCTGAGAAGGTGGGGGAGGATTGTTATCCTCATTGTCATCATCTGAAGAAGAAATGTTTTCAGAAGTAGAAGGGATAGAGAGAGGTGGCACATCCGCTGAACTAGGCTCGTAGACCGATATATTTTTAGCAAACCTTACATTTCTTCTAATGATAAAATTTTTGGACTTAAGTGGAATAAGTCTATATCCTTTGACATCTTCAAAATATCCGACAAAAATACATTTTTCACTCTTAGGTTCTAAAGCTTTATGTTTCTCATCTGGAATATGGGCCCATGCTTCACTTCCAAAAACACGAAAGAGACTTACATTTGGTTTAATTGAGCTCTACTTCATCTCCTGGTCATTAATTTTTAAGTTACTCATTTAATGTATTAGTTAATGAGTTTAAAGAAAACAAGTTTAATGTCCATGAATGGACTATACTGATTCACCCCCACTCTTAGTTTAGTCAAGTTTTCATCGATGGTTGAATGTGCAACAAGAAGGGAAATGGAGAACAACAGAGGTCTCTATTGAGGACCTCCTCAGGATGGAACGCATGGTAGATTTAATGTGTGTGGATTATGAGGAGAAGATGGAAATAGAGGAACATGAAAAAGAAAGAGCAGATGACGATACTCCATTTCCATATTCCAATGATTATTCATCTTCTTCATCATCTTATCATCATTCAACTGAGGAGATCAATCAGATCCTTCAAGTAGATAATTTTGAATTAAGGAGACTTCTATGAGAAGAAACATAGGAGAAGCAGATATTGTAGCTTCAGCTACGAGCCATAAAAAAGGCCTTGGAAAAATTTAAGTGCAAGGAAGGCTTAGAGAATAAACCATCACCTATTTCATAATCAACAATTGAGGTAAATAGTGTTGATCATTCTTTAGTTTCATTTTAACATGATGTTGTTTCTATTGGAAACATGAAGGTACCCATTTCAGGAACTGGCATGGGATTCCTTACCAAGATGGGGTATAAAGGAGGAGGACTTGGTGTTAATGGCCAAGGGATGAATCAACCATTGGAGGTTGTATAAAGACCTTATTTTTTAGGTTTGGGGTACACTGAAGGAGAGGGCTCAGAGGCAACAGAAGCTTCCAAGACATTGTCGAAGCGATCGGAGAAAGAGGATGATTCTAACACAACAATCCTCACATAACAATGCACATTGCAGAGGAAGAGATAGGGCAATCTCTCATCATCAGGATCATGTTAGAGACAACCAAGAGAGGTACAAACATTCTCATTATTCTAGAGTTCTTGATGGCAAGAAATCATGGCATAGAAAGCCATGTAGTTTTTGTGGTTTATATAACCATGTGGTTGTTGAGTGTTGGAAGAGAATGGCAACAAGAAAGAGGATGAGGTTTGAAAGGACTTCTCCACATCAAGGAAGGAAGAAGGCAAAGTAGATCTGGAGGAAGAAGAAATTTTGCATTCATTTTTATAGGGGTGGACATCAAAGAGACAGGTGTTGGAGGCTACATCCAGAGCGGTGTCTTATGGAGAAAGAACCCGTGCAAAAACTAGTTGTTCAATAAGAAAATATTTCACAAGGAGATGACCCATTCACCTTAATCAGTGAGAGATGGTTTTAGTAGATATGATATATTGTCATCTCGTCATTTTTATAAATCATGTGTTGCAATATAAATGTAAAAGTGATGATGCGTTTTCCATCGCTTATTAAAGAAACAATGATGTTTTGGCCTTGTATTGATAGTTGTGGTATTGGTTTCTATTCTAATGTAAACTTGACCAAAGAGTGTATCTTATAAACTCTTGGTAAGTATGGGGATGATTGGTTCATGGTTGGTCATCTAGTTTGCAAAAAATTGTACTACAAGTTTCTAGAGGATGAAAGTGTCGGCTCATAACTTATGGCTTCGAAGAACAAGGGTGAAGGAGAAGGAAGTGTGACCGGTCAGGACACTTGTGGTGTAGTCAATGTAACACATCAGTTGTAGATTATGTTCATGGTTTTGGAGGACGAAAATCTCCTCATTCGAGAGGAATGATCCAGGTGGCTCTCGGAATTCTCATAATCCAGAAATAGCTAAAAATTAAAAGTTGTCGGATTGAAGTGAAAATAGGAAAAGATCATAGCGCTCGTCGTCCTGATTTCAATGGCGTGAATGACACTCAAATCTGAGTTCATATGCTCAAGCTATAGCTGGTCAAAGCCCTGGTCAAACTTGGCCAAGTGGGAGCCATTAATGAAGTAAAAATTTTGCAGAGTTGCAATGCATGAAATCCATCCATCGGAATAGGAAAATTCGTTGTCTGGTTAATTTTTCTAGTGACCCTTAAAAAACTGGTTGAAAATTTTGGCTCCTTGTTTTTAGTAAAACAAAAAAAATAAATATTAAAATTGGGGGACGAGTTGCCACCCTCGGTCATATTATATATATGTGGTGGTGGGTGGTAAAACCCCACCACCGCGTAGCTCGAAGGCCCAACCAAAACCACCACATATGTTTCAATGGTCGTGACAACCCACCATACGACCACATTACTATAACACCCTCCTTCCACATCTACTTAAGTAATCGACCAACCAGGGTAAGCATGCGATGAGAGGTTATTATGGTTGGATTCGACCTCCTATGTGACCTTAGGGAAATGGAATCGATGGAAACACAAAACACAGACCTTCCACATCGGCTAAAGGTCCCATGAGAACCATGGCAACACTTCAGGTAACTTTACCCTAGGTCCTGTTGATGATGCTGGACCCGCCAACATGTTGGGGGATCTCCCCAATAAGAATTCCCAACTAGACTTCAGACCGTTTAGAGTAGGAGTCCCAAAAGTGGGTAGTAAAATAATGCCTTGACTGCGGTAGCACGCAGAGGTAACTGTTATAACTTTGTTAGAAGCAAGTGTGTGACCTTGCAGCGAGTCAGGTGAGATGCATGGGGGTTCTATAACACGGAGGGGAAAAGGAAGTGTGTCCCATAGAAGCCTATAATAGTACGCAGCCTGAAAGGAACACATGAGCTGAATGACATCACAAGTTTGAAGCAGAATATCCCACAATCCAAAGTGACAGGTTAAACCAACAACACATCTGCAACAAGATTCGTACAATTGCATACAAAATAGTTCATACATAAATGTGTAAGTTAAATAGCATACATTGCTAAAGAAACCAAAATAGTCCAACTACAATAACAACATATACATGAAAACGTGTTGGATCTATTATATATATAAAGTGAAAATTACATCCATACATACACCATTGAATATCCCTAGCCCCAATAGTGGAACATTACATTCAACATTGCCTGCTCCTCCAAAGAGATTTACTCGCTCTACACTAGGAAGAAGCGAAGGCTTATCAGAATACTCTCCAAGCCTTCTCTAAGGAATGTCTAGCCATAAGCTTGGCTCTCAAAAGCTAGTTCTATGAGTTATGAGGTTCTATTTGTAACAAAGGGTGGGGTTAGCCTTGATATTCCCCTTTGTGACTCTTGGACTGCGCTCATGACTCTTCACATTACATAGTGACTGTTCACATTCCACTAGTGACACATGGAATTTCACTTACAACATGTTTACAATAATATACATTTTCCACATGTACCCATGTGAGACAAAATGGGCTCGAGACAACCTAACAAAAAAAAACATTATGAATTTGAGGTTTGGGGAAATACCAACCCGACAACACCCACTTGATGCTTCTCAGTTATGTACTGATGCCAAGCTTGGTGTTATGATGTGATGTCCCCAAACTTCTTGATGTTATCTTTCTGAAAGCGGATTCTTGCCTCCATGGAATCCAAGTATGTGGTCTTGGAACCTGTTTCCATCTCATCTTGAAGTATTTGATACATTGTCGTGAGTGTGGCTAGACCACCAATGTACTTATTCATGTTGCCTGTGCTTAGCTGTAGGTCATCACTGGTGGCCGTGCTCATCAACTACTCCATGTACCTATCGACCTCTAACCAGACTTGGTTCTTATGCTTAGCTTTGGTAAGGGAACTTGCATATGTTCACTCTCTTTATTAGCTGTTGGTTGTTTCGACTTTTCCACATGTATTGGCATTGTTCGCTTTGTCATTATGCCTTGCCTTTTTTCTTCTTCCTGTTTCTTCCCGTTAATCATGGTCAACCATTGTCCAACATAACATTGTGACAAAAATTGTCTTAATATGAAAATCAACCATGCTCATCCATCCTCGACCATGGTAAATGATGGTCAATCATGGTCAACCATGGTTAATAGTCATGGTCACATTCTGACAAAGATCGTCTCTTCATACAATGTCACACTATGAAAATGATGGTCATCCATGGTCAACCATGGTCCAACTTCACATTGCGATAAAGATTGTCTCACTAGGAAAATCAACCATAGTCTAACATAGTATTGTGACAAATATTGTCTCAATATGAAAATCACTCATGGTCAACCATGGTCCAACGTCGCATTGTGACAAGATTGTGTCAGTACGAAAACAAACCATGGTCAACGATGGTCAACCATGTTTATTTTAGGGTTTATATGCCTTGGGTTTAATATTATTCCCTTGGGTTTTTAGTGTTAATCCCTTGCGCTTATTTTTCCCTTTGGTTTATAATATCAATTCCCTGGTTTTATTAGCCTAAGGGTTCATATTCTTAGGGTATAATATTATTCATATGGTTTATAAAATTAATCCTAGGGTTTAATATAAATCCCTTAGGTTTATATTCATGGTCAACCATGGCCCAAAGTCATGTTGTGACAAATATTGTCTCAATATGAAAATCAACCATCTTCAACCATTGTCATTCATGTTTCACCATGGTCCAACATCACATTGTAACAAAGATTGTCTCAATATTGATCTAAATGGATCCAAGGACACTCTCTATGTCTTGGAAACTTGAAAAATCATGCCAACGACCAAAGAAAATCGCATGAGAAAACCTTTCAGAATGGGGAAAGACACTATCGGGAGACAAAAACACATGAAATTAGTGAAAAAATAGAGTATCGAAGGCAAAACAAATGAATGCACAGTAGCCATCAGATCTAGCTGATCAATGCTCCAGATCTGATCGACATAGGCAGACAGCGGAGATCGGCGCATACTACATAACACCTGCAACGACGATTGGCGGAGTCAACTAGGACCATCGATCAAGCATGCAGATCGATCGCCCATGTTGCATTGCAGGATCGCTATTGGTGATTACAAAGAGCACTTGCAAATGGCCCGGGGCACGAGTGATATGCGATTGCGATCAATCACATCGGAGCAACACCATGGAGCGGGACCGATACACATATATATGTGCAGTCCGATAAACTGGACTTGATGGTTTTATGAATATTATTCCATAAAATTTGAGATCTGCAGCAAAGCCATTTTTAATGTATTTTCGTGGTTTTAACGCATTTTTAAAATACAAAGGGGCAGGCCATTGTGACATGCAATGGCGACTTATAGGCAAACCCGATAAAGGGATGGACCATATTTAAGGACTTTTTGAAGTCTGAATTGAACTGTGTTTTGGCGGAATTTCACAGTTGTAAATATATTTTCCTATGTAAAACAAAAAACGACTACGTTTGGGATTCTGAAGGATTTCAAGGGACCGAGGAACTCTTACGTTGCCAAATAGGTGGCCACCTCCCCTTGAGGCATTATGCAATTATTGTGTAACACCATAAGAGGGATTTGAAGCGAATAGAGACCTGGGAGACAGAAAGTCGAGAAGGAGAAACGTAGCCCAGATTGGCTTTAAAGCCACAGACAAAGAGCAAACAGGACAGGCAATATTGCAGGTAGTGCCAAGACAGATCTAGGACAAAGACAGAGAGCATTGAGGGAGTCTGTGTACTCAGAGAGTCTTGAGAGGTTCAAGCAAAGCTCTTGTTGTTGCATCTATTGTGTGTGAGGCTCAAATTGAGCGCACTATTGTAAAAACTCTATTTTGAAGACATAATAGAGAGGTCACCGCTGAAGGCTGGACCAGGAGATGTAGCTTAGGAGTGTTGGGTGAACTCCTCATTAAATTTGTTGTGTTATGTGTTGTCCATTATGTTTTGTTTACTGCTTCATTGTATGTGTATTTCACAATCTTATCGATCTATTGCATAAAATAACATAGACAAATCCATGCATATGAGTCTGTAATACCTTATTAATTGCCTTAGATCTCATTATTAGATCAAGTGGTATCAGAGCTTTAGGTTTACTAAGGTTAGACAAGCTTGTGCTAGATTGGTGAATGACAACTAGGTCAAAGCTCAAATTAGGAGAAGGAGAACTGGTTGAAACTAACCCAGAAATTGGTAGAGTCTATCCTAGGAGAAAAATGGCAGAAGAAAATCCCTTGGAATCAAACTCTCAGTTCATGGACAGTTTCATGACCATGAGAGCCATGGTAGAATAAATGTATAGAGAATTTAAGAAAGGTTGAAGTGAAGATTCTTCAACCTCCAAACAAGACAAAGGAATAGAAGAATCTCTTATAGATGGCCATTCTGAAGGCAAAGGGAAAGGAAAAGAGGCTCCTCTATCCACACCTCCTGATAGCCCTGAAAATAAAAAGAAGAAAACATCTTTGATTAAATTAGATGTTAAATTTGATTTGCCAATATATGATTGAGAATTAAATGCAAAGAAACTAGATAACTGGATTAGACAGAGTGATGTGTATTGCAGGGTGTAGAGCATTGATTCAAACAGGAGTAAAATTTAGCTGGCTAACCTACACCTTGGAGGAACTGCCTTGGTATGGTGGGAAGGCAGGACACAAGTTGACTTGAAGAAGCATGGTAAAATTCTTTCTTTCTGGAGTGAATTTTTTTTTGCAATTAAAAAACAATTCTATCCACTAGTTTATAAGCAGCAAGCTATGATGAGTTGGCAAACTCTTCGCCAATTATTAAGAAAAAAGTGGGCAAAGCTACACCCAAGAAAAAAGTGTACAAAGCTACACCCAAGAATTTAGAAAAAGAGCTTTGATTCTAGGCATTTCTTTAGACTCACCTGAAACTTTGTTGAAGTATATAGGTGGTCTACACAGCTATTTGAGGCACACCATTCTCCTGTTTAACCCTACTAACATAGATGAGGTATTTGTTCAGGCTACCCATCTAGAGGCTAGAGGCAAGAATGTGAACCTAGAGATTGGGGGATCATCAAAACCCACTGCAAGAAAAAACAAGGAAAAGAGGAAGCAGAAATGGAAAGAGAGGAAGGCAAATACTGTACAAAATGCAAAACCTTCATGCACTCACTACAAGAAGCATGGACATGATGATGAACACTATTGGTCTTTGCATCCGGAGCTGAAACCCAAGAAGTTTGATGGCAAGAAGAAGAAGGCTGATGTTGTCATACAAAAATATTTGGGGTCAGACTCAGGTGATGAAACAACAATTGCAACCACAAGTATAAAAGGTAAAAATTCTGAAGCATCTACTAGTAATTCTGCACAAACTATTGATAGTGAAGAAAATGAGAGGAAAAGGCATGAGCTTTTTTATATTGGAGTTATTTCCAAGCATCAAAATATTGATACTTTTTTTGATAGTGGCTCACAAGTAAACTTAATTTTTGAAGCAATTGTAAAGAAATTGGGACTACTAACCACACCTCACAAGAAGCCATATCCGTTAGGTTAGGTATGTGATAAAGCAAAGCTACAAGTGACTAGACAATGTAAACTTAGATTTTCTTTTGGGTCAGCATTTGTAGATGAGGTTGAATTAGATATCGTTCCCTTGGATATATGTGGAATTGTTTTAGGAAGTCCTTACTTGTATGATAGAAAAGCCATTTTCTATAGAGCTGAAAATAAGTATCAACTCGTTAAAGATG
>APFE030284903.1:71233-84421 GCA_000404065.3 Pinus taeda
TAAACTCAAGAATAATTATACTCTCATAAACTCAGGGCAGATGAAAAGAATTGTAAATTCATGCAAGTAATTTTTACTGATGGTTGTAAAGGAAAAGAAACCTGATAAAACCAATGTATTTGAAGGCTGTGATACTAAACAACACGCTAATTTAGAAAAATTTGTTTCAGAATATGATATATTATTTCAAGAACCTAAAGGTATACCATCCAAAAGGGAAATTGTACATGATATTAATTTGCAGCAAGATGCTCCATTGCCTAACATTGGAATGTACATGTTATCCACTTTAGAGAATGTAGAAATCAAGACGCAGGTACATGAGTTGCTCGAGAAAGGGTTCATAAGACCAAGCACATCACCATGTGGATCTCCAATCGTGTTGGTGAGGAAGAAAGATGGTTCGTGGAGGATGTACATTGATTACCGAGCACTGAATAAAATAACGATCAAGAATCATTATCCCCTTCCTCGCATTGATGATCTATTGGATTAGTTGAAGGAAGCTGTTTACTTTTCCAAGTTGGAATTGCATAGTGGTTACCATCAGGTCAGAGTAGCAGAGCAAGATGCATGGAAGACTTCTTTCAAAATAAAGCAAGGGCTGTATGAATGGCTAGTTATGCCTTTTGGCTTAACTAACGCTCCTGCCACTTTCATGAGAGTTATGAATGATGTACTCATGCCTTTTATTGATGATTTTATAATTGTATAGTTTGATGACATTCTTGTTTTCAGTAAAACATGGGAAGAACATTTGAAGCATGTAAGGCAGACTCTAGATGTTTTGAAAAAGGAAAATCTCTATGTTAAATTATCAAAATGTGAATTTGGTAAAATATCTTTGAATTATTTGGGTCATATTGTAGGGGGTGG
Organism: Pinus taeda; assembly: GCA_000404065.3. Lineage (NCBI taxonomy): Eukaryota > Viridiplantae > Streptophyta > Pinopsida > Pinales > Pinaceae > Pinus > Pinus taeda. The sequence continues at coordinate 72,110 of APFE030284903.1, forward strand.
TGAATTGAAGATAGATCCCTCTAAGGTTGCAATCATTGTAAACTGGCCTAAACCCAAGTCTGCTACAGAAGTTAGAAGCTTCCTAGGAGTAGCACAACATTAGAGAAAGTTTATTGCTAACTTTCCTTAATTGCAGCTCCCTTACATGCTTTATTAGGATTGAACAAGGTGTTTCAGTGGGGAGGCAAACAACAGAAAGCCTTCGACACCTTGAAAGAAAAAATTAGTATAACACTAGTACTAGCATTGCCAAATCTTCAACAACCATTTGAGATCGAAAATGATGCCAGTGACTATGCCATGGGAGCCATGCGGATGCAACATGGTAAACCCATATGCTACCATTCTGAGACTTTTAATTCCGCAGTAGTTAATTATCCTACATATGATAAAGAATTGTATGCATTAGTCCAGAGTGTGAAGAAGTGGAAACATTACTTAATGGGAAAAGAAACAATAATACATACTGATCATTACCCACTTCAGTATTTTCACTCACAAACTAAATTGTAGCAATCAAGACACTATAGGTGGATGGGTTTCCTACAACAGTTTCATTTAGTCATCAAATATAAAAAGGGTATACACAATAAAGTTGCAGATATGTTGTCCAGACCAATCATAAATGCATCTACTATACTTAAGTATAACTCAGTAATGCATGAAAGCTATATTGAACAATATGCTCAAGATATATACTTTAAAGATGTATATGTAGCTTTAAGTAATGGCAAAAAGGTAGAATAATTGGATTACTATGTTTTTTCTTTTTTTTATTATTATTTTTTTTTTATATATGTTTAGACTAACCTAAGTGCCCACGGGGGATTTGAACTAGTGACCTATCGCAAGGAGTGCCTTAACAGCGCACCCATTCACCGTCAATCCAAAGCCCCATGGGCCATTGGATTACTATGTTAAGGACCAACTCTTGTATCATTTTGGAAAGCTATTCATTCCACAAACAAAAAGAGTGAACATAATTAGGGAGGAACATACTTCTCTGATATTAGGTCATTTTGGTGTAAGTAAAATAGTTGCACAGCTGCAAAGATACCGTTGTTGGCCAAGAATGCATGAAACCGTTTCTAGATATGTAAGAGGGTGCACCATGTGTGCTAAAAGTAAGCCCAACAATAGAAAACTAGGCTTGTACACTCCACTACTAGTCCCTTCCTGTCCTTGGGAAAGTGTTTCCATGGACTTTGTTGGGGGATTGCCAAAATCTAGAAAGGGACATGACTATTTATATGTTATTGTGGACAGGTTCAGCAAAATGTGTATTTTAATACCCTGTAATAAGTAGATTATAGCTGAACAAACAACGAAGGCATTCTTTCAGCATGTCTAGGTGCATTTTGGGTTACCTACTTCCATAGTATCTGATTGAGACTCCCGATTTGTTGGGAAGTTTTGGTCAAGTTTGTGGGAATTAATGGACACCAGACTGAAGAAAAGCACAATCTTTCATCCACAAACAGATGGCCAAATAGAGGTAGTCAACAGGACAGTGATCCAGTTACTTAGGGGTTATTGCAGCAAGCATACCAAGCTTTGGGATGAACATTTATGTTATGTGCAGCATGCTTACAACCGTGCTAAATATTCTTCTACATAGAGATCTCCTTTTGAGATCTGTTTTGGTTTTATACCAAGGTCTCCCTCGGATTTTGTCTTTGAAAAAGACATAGTAGTCGCTGGACACAGTGATGTGGACAAAGCAACCAGGTTCATCGAACAGATCCAAGAAATTCACCAGGTAGTGCAGGAACAGCTACAAAAGAGCCAAGCCAAATACAAGGCAAGGCATGATAAACATCAAGTGGAGCACAGCTTCCAAGTTGGTGATCATGTCTGGCTGTATATCAGCAAGGACAGAAGGCAAGGTGAAGGAAAGAAGTTGAAGCCAATAAGGCATGGGCCTTTTAAGGTACTTGAGAAAATTGGTGAGAATGCTTTCCGCCTTGATCTGCCAGCATACATGCACATCTATTCAGTCATAAATTCAAAAAACTTAAGATTGTTTGAACCTCCATTAATTGAAGGTCCCGAAGAGCAAAGTCAATTACCTTCCATTGATGATCTGTTGCCTGAATACCTCAATGAGTTGTAGGAAGATACAGTTCTGGATAGGAAGGTGAGGAATACGCATAGAGGGGACGTGGAGTACCTTAGGATCGGGCTCAAAGGTTCAAAATCTAGCAGTGCCAAATGGATAGAGATTGGGCAAGTGAGGCAGCTATATCCTCACTTGAGCGATGCTTGAAAACCAACTTTTGGTGGTCCAAAAGCCTTTTTTAGTGGGAAGGCATGATCCAAATGGATCCAAGAATACTCTCTAAGTCTTGGAAACTCGAAAAATCATGCCAACGACCAAAGAAAATCGCATGAGTAAACCTTTTAGAAAGGGGAAAAACACTATTAGGAGGCAAAAACACTTGAAATCAGTGAAAAAACAGAGTATCGGAGGTAGAACAAATGAATGCACAATAGTCGTCAAATCTGGCTGATCAATGGTCTAGATTTGATCAGCAATGGCAATCGGCGCAGACTACATTACACATGTGACGACGATTGGCGAAGTCAACTTGGACCGTCGATCCAGCGCGTAGATCGACGACCCATGTTGCATCGCAGGATCGCTATCGGTGATTACAAAGAGCACTTGCAAATGGCCCGAGGCATGAGCGATATGTGATTGCGATCAATCGCATCAGAGCAACACCATGGAGCAGGATCAATACACATGTATATGTGCGACCCAATAAACCGGAGCTGATGGTTTTATCAATATTATTCCATAAAATTTGAGATCCGCAACAAAGCCATTTTTAATGTATTTTTGTGGTTTTAACGCATTTTAAAAATACAAAGGGGTGTGCCATTGTGACATGTGATGGCGACTTACAGGCAGACCCAATAGGGGGATGGACCATATTTAAGGAATTTTTGAAGTCTGAATTGAACTGTGTTTTGGTGTAATTTCAGAGTCGTAAATACATTTTCCTGTGTAAAACAGAAAATGACTGCGTGTGGGATTCTGAAGGATTTCAAGGGATCGAGGCACTCTTACATTGCCGAATAGGTGGCCACCTCCCCTTGAGGCATTATGCAATGATTGTGTAACGCCAGAAGATGGATTCGAAGCGGACAGAGACCTGAGAGACAAAAAGCCGAGAAGGAGAAACGCAGCCCAGATTGGCTTTAAAGCCACAAACAGAGAGCAAACATGACATGCAGTATTGCAGGTAGTGCCGAGACAGAGCTAGGACAGAGATAGAGAGCATTGAGGGAGTCTGTGTACTCAAAGCATCTTGTGAGGTTCAAGCGAAGCTCTTGTTGTTGCATCTGTTGTGTGTGAGGCTCAAATTGAGCTCATTATTGTAAAAACTCTGTTTTGAAGACATAATAGAGAGGCCACCACTGAAGGCTAGACCAGGAGATGTAGCCTAGGAGTGTTGGGTGAAATCCTCATTAAATTTGTTGTGTTATGTGTTGTCTATTATGTTTTGTTTATTTCTTCATTGTCTGTGTATTTCGCAATCTTATCGATCCATTGCATAAAATAACATAGACAAATCCATGCATATGAGTCTGTAATACCTTATTAATTGTCTTAGATCTCATTATCAGATCAAATATGAAAATCAACCATGGTCAACCATCTTCAATTTTGGTAAACCATGGTCAAATGTCGCATTGTGACAATTATTGTCTCAAAATGAAAATCAATCATGGTTAATGATCATCAATTGTCATGGTCACATTGTGACAAAGATTGTCTCATGGTCTAACGTCACATTATCACAACCATGGTCTACCATGGTTGAAATTTGCATTGTGACAAAGCTTGTATATATTAAAATCAACCATGGTCAACCATAGTCAATCATGATCAACCATAGTCCAAAGTCACATTGTGACAAAGATTATTTCAATATGAAAATCAATCATGATCAAACATGGTCCAACATTGCATTGTGACAAACATGGTCTCAATATGAAAATCAACCATGGTCAACAATGTTTGTTTTAGGGTTTATAATATTTATCTTAGGGTTTATATCCCTTGGGTTTACAATATTAATCCTTTGGATTTTCAGTATTAATCCCTTTTATTAATGCCTTGTGTTTATAATATCAATCCCTTGGGTTTATTAATCTAAGGGTTCATATTCCCAAGGTAGAATATTATGATAGGGTTTATATATTAATCCTAGGGTTTAATATAAATCTCTTGGGTTTATAATCCATTGGGTTTATAATATTAATCATAGGGTTTATATTCCTTGGGTTTAATATTAAGCCTAAGGTTTACAATATTAATCCCTTGGGTTTATGAGTTTTAGGGTTTATATTCCTAGGGTTTAATATTATTCCCTTGGGTTCAAAATTATTCTCTTAGGTTTATAATCCATTGATTTTATAATATTAACCCATTAGGTTTATAAATTCCTAGGGTTTACAATATTAATCCCTAGGGTATATTAGTTTTAGGAAATGGCCGAACGTGGCATTGTGACAAAGCTTGTCAATCCTAAAATCAACCATAGTCAACCATGGTGAATCATGGTCAACCATGGTCAAACGTCACATTATGACAAAGATTCTTTCAATATGAAAATCAATCATGGTCAACCATGTCCAACATCGCATTGTGAAAAATATTGTCTCAATATGAAAATCAACCATGGTCAACCATGTTTGCTTTAGGGTTTATAATATTTATCTTAGGGTTTATATACCTTGGGTTTACAATATTAATCCTTTCTTTTTATTGATGCCTCGTGTTTATAATATCAATCCCTTGATTTATTAATCTAAGGGTTCATATTCCTAGGGTAGAATATTATGATAGGGTTTATATATTAATCCTAAGGTTAAATATAAATCTCCTGGGTTTATAATATAAATTCTTAGGGTTTATTATATTAATCATAAGGTTTATATTCCTAGGGTTTAATATTAAGCCTAGGGTTTACAATATTAATCCCCTATGTTTGTCAGTTTTAGAGTTTATATTCCTAGGGTTTAAAATTATTTCCTTAAGTTTATAATATTAATCCCTTAGGTTTATAAATTTCTAGGGTTTACATTCGTAGAGTTTAATATTAAGCCTAGGGTTTACAATATTAATCCCTTTAGTTTATTAGTTTTAGGAAATGATCGAACATCACATTTTGACAAAGCTTGTCAATATTAAAATCAACCTAGGCCAACCATGCTCAATCATGCTCAACCATGGTCCAACGTCACATTGTGACAAATATTCTTTCAACATGAAAATTAATCATGGTCAACCATGGTCCAACATCACATTGTGAAAAATATTGTCTCAATATGAAAATCAACCATGGTCAAGAATGTTTGTTTTAGGGTTTATAGTATTTATCGTGGGGTTTATATACCTTGGGTTTACAATATTAATCGTTGTATTTTCAGTATTAACCCCTCTTTTTTATTAATGCCTTGTGTTTATAATATCAATCCCTTGGGTTTATTAATCTAAGGGTTCACATTCCTAGGGTATAATATTATGATATTGTTTACATATTAATCCTAAGGTTTAAATAAATCCCTTATTCTTAGGGTTTATAATACTAATCATAAGGTTTATATTCCTAGGGTTTAATATTAAGCATAGGTTTTACGATATTAATCCCTTGGGTTTATGAGTTTTAGGGTTAATGTTAATAGGGTTTAATATTATTCCCTTGGGTTTAATATTATTCTCTTAGGTTTATAATATTAATCCCTTGGGTTTATTAGTTTTAGGGTTTATATTCCTAGGGTTTAATATTATTCCCTTGGGTTTAAAAGTATTCCCTTAGGTTTATAATATTAATCCCTTGGATTTAAAATTATTCCCTTAGGTTTATATTATTAATCCCTTAGGTTTATAAATTCGTTGGATTTATAGTATTAATCTCTTGGGTTTATAATATTTATCGTAAGGTTTATAATATTAATTTTAGGGTTTATATTCCTAGGATTTAATATTAATCACAGGCTCTAATGTTATTCCATTGGGTTTATAATCCCTTTGGTTTTTAATATTAATCCAATGAGTTTATTAATCTCTTAGATTTATAATATTGATCCTAAGGTTTCTAATATTAATCATAGGGTTTATATTCTAAGGGTTTAATATTAAACCTATGGTTTATAATATTAATCTTAGGGTTTGATATTAATCCCTTTAGGTTTTAATCCCTTTGGTTTATAATATTAATCTTAGGGTTTAATATTAATCCCTTGGGTTTATAATATTAATCCGTTTGATTGATCAATATTAGTGTTTATGTTCATAGGATTTAATATTAAACCTAAGATTTAATGTTATGTCAACTGTGGTCCAATGTCGCATTGTGGCAAATATTGTTAATATTAAAACCGACCATGGTAAATCATGGTCAACTATGGTCCAACGTCACATTGTGACAATGATTCTTTCAATATGAAAATGAGTCATGGTCAACCATGGTCCAACATTACATTGTGACAAATATTGTCTCAATATAAAAATCAATCATGGTCAACCACGTTTGTTTGAGGGTTTATAATATTTACCTTAAGTTTTATATACCTTGGGTTTACAATATTAATCCTTTGGATTTTTTCGGTTTTTAGTATTAATCCCTTATTTTTATTAGTGTCTTGGGTTTATAATATCAATCCCTTGGGTTTATTAATCTAAGGGTTCATATTCTTATGGTATAATAATATAATAGGGGTTATCTATTAATCCTAAGGTTTAATATAAATCCCTTGGGTTTATAATCCATTAGGTTTATAATATAAATTCTTTGAGTTTATAATATTAATCATAGGGTTGAATATTAAGCCTAGGGTTTACAATATTAATCCCTTGAGTATATTAGTTTTAGGGTTTATATTTCTAGGGTTTAATATTCATCCTAGGGTTTATAATATTAATCCCTTGGGTTTATAATATTAATCCCTTAGGTATTTCGTCAAACATGTCACGAATATGCAATCTACATGCGTAAATAACATATCTAAGCATAGGAGATGGCAAATTCAAACCCTAGCTCCTGCTCTGCCGTCTCCCTCTCAGCGGTCGTCTTATGGCCTTCGAGGTCTCCTGCAGCGGATGAATCCGTGATCCTAAGCCTCGGATGGACAGCATTTCGATTTTCCATGGATCTGACGTTCCCTCATTTGAAAGCAACAGATCTCCCGGATCTTTTTCGCCTCAAGGTAGGCTTTCAGGCGGCCAGTCTTCCACCCTCCGATTTCTCCTTGCCTCTCTGCAGCCACAGTACGAAGGCTGACGTTTTGGCAAAGACTACTACAGCAGAATTTTTTTCTGCTTCTCCTTCGGCGAGGGCTCTGGGGAAGAAATTCCTTCAGCGGATTTTGTCGCCATTGATACCTCCTCTGCCCCACAAGAATCGCAGATCTCACGCATTACTCATTCAAATCCCCCTTAGCTTCCTGGATCCGCCTCGAATGAGCATCTGGAAGCTATTTTGGGAGGACTTTCTTGACAATATTTCAAAAACAAGCCCCCTCACCGCTCAGATCTGCAGGGGACAGAGGAACTCGGACTTCTCTCCTTCGTTCCAGATACAAATCAAGCTCATTACTGGGAAAACGTTGCTGCAATGGGTAAACCCAACGGATCTCGTGCAGGATCTCAAGCATGAGCTGCAAATCAAACTGGGGATTCCCTCTGCGGCTCAAAGGCTTATTCATGTAGGTAAACAACTTGAGGATCTTTTTCCCCTTTCTTCTTACCGCATTAAAAGAGATGCCACCATATTTTTAAACCTTCGTTTGAGAGGAGGAGTTGCTGGAGCTTCATCCTCAGCTAAGGCTTTCTCTTACAAAGATGCAGTCCATGCTCAGAAGCCTGGAAAGAATGCTCCACCTGTTCAGGCTCCCACCCCTTTTTTGGTGGACAAACTGGAGGAAGCCTCCTCCATTGAAATAAAGCATCCATCTCTGGATGAGCAAGCTGAAAATTTTGCTGAGCATGCCATTATTTGCAGATTCAATGGGTTGTGGCCTCGCACAGCAGACCTCTACCAATGGATCCACTCCAACTGGACCAACAATTGCAAGGTTCTGCTGTGCTCAAAAGGCTTCTTCATTGTAGTGTTTGCCTTCGATGAAGACTATAATAAAGCTCTAACTACAAGTCCATGGTTCTGGGGCTCAGCTAGCTTATTTCTCACCCCCTGGTTCCCAGATTTCGATCCAGCTACGGCAGTCATCACCAAGCTCCCCATCTGGGTTAGACTCCCTAACCTCCCAGCACATCTATGGCATTTTGTTGTTTTCCAAGGGATTGGTAATGCCCTAAGCAGCTACCTAGACACAGACATCTCAAGAGGGGAAAAGGGCATCTATACATTTTCCAGAATTTGTGCAGAAATAGATATGAGTAAAGGTCTCCCTGACCAGATCAACCTCAAAATTGGAGACTTTCATTGGACTCAAACCCTGGATTACGAGAACACAACATTTCGCTGCCGAAACTGCCACAATATAGGGCACCTTCAAAACTCCTGTCCCGCGAAGCCGATCCACAAGAAGAAAGCCAATCCGAAGCAGAAATCCAAGAGTTGGAAGCCTCATACCCCACCCCCCATGGATGATTTTGACATCAGCTCGGATGAAGAGGAGATAAATGAGGAAGAAATGGAAACCAAGACAGCGCAGGAACCGCCCTCGGCTGACCCTGAGGATCTTTCTATCCAGCCAAGCTCCCAGAAAAGGAATCATGAATCCTCCACCTCGGATTCAGACAAGGAATTCTCTCAAGCAACCCAACTCAGTTTGCAAATCACGCCAGTTCAGCAGTGCCCTCCTGAATGGATCAAAGTGGGTAAAAAGAAAGGGAAAAAATTCCGCATTGTTGATCCCTCCCATGCTGGGTAGAATCATATGCTTTGTTTTTGTCCTCTGGTTTTTCTAGTTACTTCTTGCTATGTTATTCTCTCTTCTCTTCGCTTCTAGGAGCCGAGGTGGATTGCATATCCTTTCCGGCTGCCTTTGTTCTTGTTTCTCTTGGCTCTGCCTGTTTCCAGGCTTGTTTGTACTATATTTTTTCCTTTATTAATAGATTTAGTCTTTATCCAGAAAAAAAAAATAAAAAATAAAAATATTAATCCCTTAGGTTTATAAATTCCTTGGATTTATAGTATTAATCACTTGGGTTTATAATATTGATCCTAAGATTTATAATATTAATCTTAGAGTTTATATTCCCAAGGTTTAATATTAATCATAGGCTCTAATGTTATTCTATTGGGTTTATAATCCCTCTGGTTTTTAATATTAATCCAATGTGTTTATTAATCTCTTAGGTTTATAATATTGATCTTAGGGTTTCTAATACTAATTATATTGTGAAGGTTCTGTGAGGCCAAGAGGTAACTCCTCAAATGAATTATGTTTATTGATTAAGATTATTCATGGTTATATACATGAGGGAGTGACTATTGGGCTTCACCTCCTGATGACTCTTCATTTTCCATTATTTACTATTTACATTATTTACAAGTGTTCACCCAATCCCAATGATTAGGTGCGAACATTTCCCCCTTTAATCTGAATGGATGTTGGTGAGTCCAAGCATCGTTCTGAATCTTTCAAAATTTTATCTTCCAAGAGCTTTGGTGAAGATGTTTGCAATCTGCTCAATAGTGGAACAATCGCATAGATGGATTGTCTTGGCCTCAACATGATGTCGAATCATATGGTATTTTTTATTGATGTGATTCGTTCGATCATGGAACTTTGGGTTCTTGTCCAACTTTATTGTAAAGGTGTTGTCAATAATGAGTGGAGTTGAATGTACTTGTTTTAGCTGCAAATCTTCTAGAATTTTCCTGAGCCATATAATTTCTTTTGTTGCCTCAGTTGCTGCCACATATACTGCCTCTGTTGTGGAATCTACTGGAACTAATTGTTTGCATGATCTCTAGGAGACAACTCTTTATCCAAGACTCATAGCATAACTTGAAGTAGATACCCTAGTTTCTTTGTCCTCACCAAAGTTTGAATTAAAGTATCCAATCAAGATGAAGTCGCCCACCTGTGTATACTTGAGTCCAAAGTCTTGGGTTCCCTTCAAGTACTTTAGAACTATTTTTGTAGTAGACCAATGTCCCTCACAAGGCTTTTGCATAAACTTGGAGAGGATTCCAACAACAAATGAAATGCTTGGTCTGGTAGTAGTCAGGTAGCTGAGACTTCCTACAAGTTGTCTATACTTTATTGCATCCTCAAATTCTTTTTCTTCAATGGATGCGAGCTTTAAGTTTTCTTCCATTGGAGTAGTCAGAGGGTTGCACTCAACCATGCCACACTTGTTTAGAAGATCTCCAATGTACTTCTTTTGAGAGAGGAATATAGACTTTAGATGTTGAGTTACTTCAAGGCTAAGATGGTAGTGAACATAGCCCAAGTCAGTGATTTCAAAACCTTTCCTCAATTAATTTTTTACTGATGCAATGTAGCTCTAATTGTTCCCTGTCATAAAAATATCATCTACATATACCAAAAGATATACAACTATTTTCCCAACTTTCTTGACAAAAGAAGTTGCATCATTAAGATCATAATATTTGAAGTTGAGTTTCAGAAGATGCTTAGTTAAATTTTCATACCAGGCTCGTGTTGCTTGCTTGAGGCCATACAAGGATTTCACAAGTTTGCATACTTTATGTTCATGTCCCTTCACAACAAATGCTTCTGGCTGGGACATAAAAACATTTTGTTTCAGATCTCCATTCAAAAAAGCAGTTTTTACATCCATTTGATGGACTTTCCAACCATTTTGAGCTGCTAAGGCAAAGAGTGTCCGAATGGTAGCCCATTTTTCTATGGGGGAAAGGTCTCCTCATAATCAATCCCTTCCTTATGTGCAAAACCTTTTTCCACAAGCCTGGCTTTGTGCTTTTCAAGTGAGCCATCAGCTTTATGCTTGTTCTTGTAGACCCACTTGCATCCAATTGGTTTGGTTCTCAGTGGAGGATCAACCGAATTCCAAGTGCCATTCTTTATGAAGGCATCATACTCCTTTTACATTTCTTCTTTCCATTCATCATAAGAAGTGGCTTCTTTGAAGGAAGTTGGTTCAAATCTATAGACAAATTCAGTTCACAATCATAAGAAACATCCATATCAATAGGTGAATCAGAGTCATCTACATCACCTCCATTTTGCATGGTTGAATTTCTTGTTCTTGTCTTTCCAACCTCATCAGGGTGAACACTTTCAAGTGTCTTTGTCAGCCACTTTGGGGGACCTTTCTGAGATGGTCCAGGCTACGCAGTTGACAGAGCTGGGACTGAATCAAGATTGAGTCTCCCAATTATGTCAATCACATCACTCAAAGTATCATCAGTGGTTGGAGTTTCATGTGGGGGAGAGAGTGCTTCAGAAGAAGATTCCACATATTGATCCAGTATAGGAATCCCCCCCTTCAAGATGTGGAATCTGATTATCAAATTCCTGAAATAATTTTTCATGTCTAAATCTATCCAAACAATCAAGTTTTCACTCAATAACATTGTAAGCTTTGGGAGATTCAAGAAAGATTACATATCTAGATACAACAAACCTTTTATTAACTTCATCATAGAGATGGTATGCTTTGGAGGTAATTGAATACCCCAAGAAGATACACTTACGACTCCTTGAACCAAGTTTGTTTCTATGTACCTTTGGTATCAAGGCATAACAGGTAGAACCAAATACCCTGAGATACTTTACCGAAGGAATGTGGCCATACCACATTTCTTAAGAAGTCTTGTTTCTAATAGCATTAGATGGACATCTATTCATTAATTCTTGGGTTATGGTGCGTTCAGGCCACAACCGACAATGAAAATATAATACAACAGTTATTAAAAAAAGACCATAGGGACAATATGACAGAGATCGCAGAGAGGGGAAGAGAATAGAGGGACAAAATATGGTAGAAAACTGATCCCATGAGTTACACAAAAGCTAATTTTAGGAGTTGGCTTTGATACCATGTTAGGCGAGGAGGTAACTCATCAAATGAATTATGTGTATTCATTAAGATTACTCATGGTTATATACATGAGGGAGTGACTCTTGGGCTTCACCTTCCGATGACTCTTCATTTTCCATAATTTACTATTTACATTATTTACAAGTGCTCACACAATCCCAATGATTAGGTGTCAACAAGTTCAATATTAATCTATGGATTATAATATTAATCTTAGGGTCTAATATTAATCCTTTTAGTATAAAATACATTTGGTTTATACTATTAATCCCTTAGGTTTATTAATATTAGGGTTTATG
>APFE030284921.1:0-19451 GCA_000404065.3 Pinus taeda
CAAACAATACAAGCAACGTCTAGGATCATGAACTGGAACCTTATTTAAAATAGCACAATCTTGTAGTACCACCACTAGAAACATTAATTTTCAAATCTCAAACTTTATTTTGAAGCCTATAATCCAAAAATCTAACAACTTTGATGTAAAGGATAATCGCCATTAGACCCACTGAGAAAGTGTCTACAAATTGTCAATTTCAAACAATCAAGATGGACTAAGGAATAACCCAACCTGATCTTCAATGTACTCATGACAATAATGAAGGTAACAATTGAATTCACCAAGGATGTGTTTTCATTGTTAACAACTATGGCCTCTTTTGTAAACATTATATGATAGTTTCAGTTTAAACCTATCTTTGAAGTTGGATTGTTGACTGCATATAACAATTCTTTAGTAATGATTATAATGTTATATTTCAATGCAGTGGATGTTATCATATACAGTTTGTTGATAACAAATATCATGTGCATAAACTTGAAGGTCTTGTAAAAATTTGTCATAAATGGATATTGCATCCATATGTGTGTCCATATTCATACCCATGCAACTGAACTCATGGTTAATTACAATGTTCCACTTTCACCAAGTTTTAAGAATGAGATGACATGTGGAGAGACCCCCAATCCGCAACAGTGAAGCTCTAAAGCCTCATCTCATCAACCTATCTATACCTCAATTCGTACTCTACTATCCCCTTGAGATATCTCAATACGTGCTTGGCAACAACCCAATGCACTCTAGTAGGCTTGACCATAAAGTGGCTTCGAGAATTAACTGCAAAACATACGTCTAGTCACGTGTTTACGAAATACATCAGCGACTGTGTTAGCAATCGGTAAAGTGAACCATATACTCGCTTCAATGTGGATGTATCTACCTTCCTCTAGTTTATTACTAGAGGCATGGGCATGGACCTACAATCCTGCATGCAAAACCTCCTTAGAATCTCCACGGTGTAGTTTCCCTACCCCAAAAACATCTCTCCATCACCCTACCAAACCTCCAACCCAAGGAAATAGTGCATCAGCCCCATATCCTTCATCTCAAACTCACCTACAAGATTTCTCTTTCACTCTTTGAAGAGCTTATTTGTGCTTGTCAAAAGCAAATCATCCAGATATAGCACCAGAATAAATAGCTTACCTCTAACAACAAAGTAGTAGAGGTTGGGGTCTGTTTCACTCTTGGTGAAGCCCAATCCTTGAAGGTACTTGTCTATCCAAGCATACCATGTGACCCTAATTGAGCCCATGCAAGGCCCTCTTGAGTCTACAAGTGTGGGTATCCCTGCTGCATGTCTCAAATCCCTTCGGTTGCTCCATATAAATCCCCTCAACAATCCCATTGAGAAACATTGTTTTAACATCCATCTAGTGGATCCTCCACCCCATTTGCACCGCAATAGCCTTGGCGGACAAATGATCCATCATAGTCGATCAACTCTACCTATGAGAACCCCTTTGCCACAAATCTTGCCTTATATTCCTCTATGCTACCATCAACCCCATGCTTGATCTTATAGACCCAGCAAGATCCCACCACAATTTTTCCCTATGGCCTCAACATCACTTCCCAGACATCATGCTTCATGATGGAGGCATACTCCTCCACCATGGCATCTCTCCATACCTGCTAAGTGGTTGCCTCCTAATAACTAAAGGCTTGGCATCCAACAACTCGATCATAAGTGCCATATATCTTGTGTACCTCTGTGGCTTTCTTCTCTATCTAAAAGATGTACTAGGAACTCCAACTTGCTCTTGCGCCTCCTAGATAAGTTGATTTTCCCATTACGCTCTCCTTCTCCCTGTGTTGGTACTCACTACCTGATTGGGCTCTACTCTCTCCTCCAAATGTGTGTCACCCTCGTCCCTATGGTAAGTAGCCTGCTTATCAACATGTATAGTTGCAGTCTAAGGTGTTGGTTGAGCTTCCCATTTGGGAGCCTGTTGCTCCTCCTGCAATGTAGCTAGCTCACACTCTAAGGACTTACTCAAATCCCTTAACTCCTCAAACTTCACATCTCTCCCAATGATTGTCTTCCTTAGTGTTGGTATATATATCCTATATGCCTTAGATGTCTCATTGTAGCCCACAAAGATACCCTTCTCTATTGTGGGCCCCAACTTCTTCCTTTTCTCTGTTGATTTGGTACATTGCAGTACACCAGGCTGCCAAATATTTGAAAATGTTACACATCTGGTTTCTTCCCAGTAAAAGCCTCTTCTGGTGTAACTCGCCCCAACACTCTGTCTACGCTTCGATTCTACAAGAAAATTGTTGTCTTGCATGCCTCAGCCCAAACAAACTTGGGCAGCCTCTGGCCATGTAACATAGCTTTGGTCGCTCCAACTATGGCCTTGTTCATGCACTCTACCAACCCATTCTGCTGAGGACTATATGGCATAGTCAGCTCCCTCCTAATGCCCTCCTTGGCACACAACTCCTTGAACGCATTTTATGTGTAATCCCCATCATTATCAAACTTTGGCACCTTGATTTTCTTGCCAATCTGGTTCTCAACCAAGGCCTTAAACTCTAGAAACTTCGAGAAGACTTCATGCTTCTTCATGAAAAATATCCAAGTCTTCCTCGAGTGATCATCTATGAAGGTGACATCACACTTGTACCCACTAAGGGATACTGTAGAGAAAGGACCACAAACATCTTAATAAACAAGGTCCACAATATCGTTGGCCCTGTTATCTCTACTAGGAAATGAGGTTTTTGCATACTTGCCAAGTGTGCAACCCTTGCACACCTCATGTTGATGCACGTTGCACTATGGAAGCCATGTTGTTATCTTCTTGAGAATCTTCTGCACACTATGGTACATATGCCCCATGTGCTTATTCCAAAATTCCCCAAGCTCAATGTTTGACTATGTTGCAACTATCTCAAACTACAATCTATACAGACTCTTGTGCCTAACTTCGATCTACTTTGCCACCTTGTAGTCTGAGGGTTTTATATAAACCCTAACCCTATTTGAAGGTCACCTCATACCCCTTATCCTCCAATGTTGAAACTGAAACGATATTCTTCTTGAGCCTGAGCATGTAACGGACATCTCTAAGATATAGAGGGTTTCCTGACTCCGTCTCAAATCAAACTATATTAGTGCCCTTTACTAGGTACTTTCCGTCATCTCCCATCTCAAAGTCAAACTGTATGTCCATTTCTAACAGTTTGTTGTAATACTTCTTATTTCCTATCATTTGACAAGACAAATCGTTATCCACATCCCATAAACTAGTAGCCACTAAGCTTGTCATGCAAGCAATGAGTGAAAACTCCTCAAAATGAGAAGAGAACTCATCTATCTCTATAGAACCTACTACATGGTCCTTCTTGAACCCTTCCTTCCTGTTAGGGAATTTAGCAGCATAATGCCCAAATTGGTGGCATGAAAAGCACTTGATCTTGTTGAGATCATTTTTCCTCTTCTCGCACTTGGAGCTCGACACTCCACCACCACTACTCTTTTCGCCCTTGGATATCCCCCCTTAGCTAGCTAGGGAAAAAGTTCTCCTCATCTTCTTCAGTCCTAACACAAACCCCAGCTTTTCTACAAATCTCTTCCTAGACGCAGTTACCCCATAATTGCTCCCAATCTGGAACCATCTCTCTAGCACAAATCACATCTATGAAGGCTTGCCACAACTTGGTAACCCAACATAGAAAAATTCACTAGATCCCTATCTAGAACAATCTCACCCACACCAACCAACTCTTCTTTTACTTGGGAAAACTTTGTGAGGTAAGATACAAAAGAATCTGACTTGGCAATGTTAATATTCTTGAGCTTGTCCTTCAATACCAACTTCTTGGCCTCACTCGAACTGTTCACAATTTTCTAAGTGTCAAAAATAGAAATACAACCAATTGTTACACTAGAAGCTTAAATTGTATGCACAATAGAAAACAAATAAATCGAAGACAAACACATTGACCACATAGAACACAAGATATACCTGGGAAACCCCAACTCCAAGGGAAAACTTGCAACTTTGTGTGCCTTTTTATTATCTTTAGTGAAAGGGTTTTCTTCAAAAAATTACAGCGAGGGAGAACTTCCCCTTCACCACAGGAAAACAACTGACCAACCTCCAAGATAACTTGGTCTTCCTTCGACGCACTTGATCTCTTGAAAGACCACGCAAATCTGTCTATCTACACACATGTGAGAGCATAGATCTCTCCTCCCTACGTGCACATGTGAATTGGAGACTATGCAAATGTTGTCTGAGCTGAGGCAATTCGTGATATTCCCTCTTAGTAACATTGTTGAGAGAAATATCAAACTTTGCCCAATTTTGGAAAAATTCACACTAGCACTTAGGAAGTGTGGTTTTAGAGAGCCCACATGTATTTTTTATTAAAGTGAGCCCAAACATTAGAGGATGGAGGAGGAAAATCAAGCCACTAGTGGTATGTGGGGGCCACCCATAGAGAAATGTGGCCCACAAGGGAAACACGCATTCATCGGAGCGAGTTTGGTGGGGGAAAGTCGAGTTGGGCCCACATGGGCATTTTCGAGGCTCTTTGACAAAAAGAGCAAGAGGCAGTCATTCTGGCTCATTCATGAATATTTGAGAATTGTCTTAGACTAGCACGCTTGAGTTGAAGCCAATTCTGCAAGTGTTGTTTAGCACAAGAGTGTTTCTGAGCAGAAATCTCAACCCTTGTTTCGGTGGACTCCGAGTGCTAGCCCAAGGAGGGAGTCCATCCATTCCAGTTCGCACTAGTAACAGAGTGCGAGTTTTGAGCACAGGTTCTAGCAGCAGCAGCGCAGGAATTACGCAGTCCGTGGACGAGTCACGCTTGGAAGTTGAGGAGAGAAGAGAGTTTGGGGCTTAAACTTGATGAGTCATCCGGGGAAGTGTTTTGTTGGTGATTGCAGCGATTTTGGGGGCCTTTTGCAGCAGGATTGACAAGTGCGTCGAATTACCCAGTAGTAGAGCCATTGGGGGAAAATATGGCCAAAATTCCAAGGTCAACCATCGGCAAATTCCTTCATGGTTTATTATAGGTATTTGGTGGAGAGCTCGGGATTAATTTACCAAAATTTCTGAGCACTGGAGGAGGCCCTAGAAGCTATCTTACACAGCCAACGAGCTCATTTTCTGGGCATTTCAACGCAGAGCCAAGGAAGACCAGCCAGTGCCCCTAGGGGAATTTCCCATTCATCATTTGTGCTTAGCTTGCTTGCCTTGGGCAAGCCCAGGTGCATACTTTCCAAGCACCCATTGTACTTCATGCTTCATAAATAAAATGGCTCAGCAGCGCAGTTTTTGGCTCTTCTTGGTGTTCTGATGTTTGAGTAATTTTTCTGTGTGTTTATGTCTATGCATGCTTTGTTTATACTGTAAAATTTTCTTAGGGATATTACACAATTCGTCCCTTAATCTCTTCCTCCTGGATGCTGAACCACTGCGATCTACAAAACCCTACTCTTTTCCTCTCCCTGATCTTACACACTATTTGTGCTCAACTAACTTGCCACTTGCTCTATCCATTCTTATAATTTTGACCTCAACCCTAACATCTCTCTCAACAGCTGCAATTAAATCGTGATGAAGGGCCAAGATTGAATCACAAGTTAACTTCTTTTAATTTTTCCCAAGTCCAACTTTAGGAAGTAGTTAAATAAATTAATATTCTGCCAAAGTGGTTGTCTTGTGGGTCCCCCAGCTAGCTTTAGCACCTAAGCAAGCAGAAACCTTACTTTTCTACTCCAATCAACATGGTGAAGGTTTCTTATCTTTATCTGCATCTATTTTTGTTCGATATAAGTATTTACAGTAATGGTATGCCAGTTTTCCATTCAGGCATTTTGCATGCTTCACAATAGCAAAGTATCAATTAATAATTTTTGCAATATCTTTTAGTCACAATAAGAAGATTATATGTGTCTATTTTTAAAATTCAACATTCAGTAGAGAATTGTTTTTATCAATGAATGAAAACCCGTTTTGGTTATAAAAAAAGTTAAATCTAAGTTCAGATTTTTCACAACTGAAGATCAAATAGCAAAATTTAATATTTCTAGGAATACGACAAAAATATAAAAGCAACTCGCCTGATTAAGACATGTCAAATAGCTAAACAAAATTTAAAACAAACAGATTTTGATCTAATCAAAAGCCAAAGACAAAACAAATTAATAAAAGGCATTCCAAGCTGATGATTCCTTGAATTTTTCCATTGGTTTTAACACTTTCCCATTACTTCTTCACCGTCTGGCATTTTGGAAGATTGGTATCATATTAAAATTTAATGGTTACACACAGAACAGGTTTTAGCTCTTTATCGGAGCGGTGCACTCATTGAATGGGCATAAAGCCCCTATGTTTCAGTGCATGAAGGAATGCAAGTGATAATAATCTTGTGCCATATCAACCTTACATACATTGACCAAAGGGAAATTAAGAAATAAGCAAAAATAAATAAAAAAAATCAAGCCCAAAACAAACACTACTGTGCCTCTGCTTTAGCAAATAGCCCAGGATATAAGAGACATTGAAGTATTTTGAATTCTGAATTTGAAAATGAGTATTACCACATCTTTGGGTACATACCTGTATTTTGCATTTAGAACTTCAAAATGAGCATTATCAGCACCTCGGGAACGAATAGCCATTGCAGATGAAATTGCCATTATTGCATCACTAAGAAAATCACTGCTAGAAACAGAAGAAAAAGAAGTCAACGTAATAAATCACAAGATGGTGGGATTAAAAGAGACTTGAATAAATGGAATCAGTCGATTATATTCATCAATCAGTGGGTGAAGAGTGAAACACAAAAATGAAGTTTATTTAAATGAAAACAGAAATATTATAGCTTTCTGTTCTAAGGAATAACATAATCACAGAATGCTGCTACAGCAGACATAATATATTACATAAGATTTGTATTGTCCTGACTCGCGACCTCAATTGCAAACATGTTACTCACATGTAATACACAGGAATATGGAAGAGATAATTATGGTATTAGTATGTGCACATGTATACGCATACAAATTATAGGTATATAGCCTATATAATACAAAAGTCTACTATGGACAAATGAACCACATGGGGAACTGTATTTAACTAGCCAAACATCCTTGGACACCCTTCCACAGATAACAGTCGTTCATCTCTTTCCCTATCACACATATGAAGATTTCTAGAATGTGAATCAAATCCCATGCTATATAACAACCTCTTAAGTGCCTCAAAACCTCTCAGAACATCAGGAGCAAAACAAGAGGTTTGTAAAAACAAATCAGCCCTCCTTCCTGATTGGACTTATCATTGCCTTCTGATGTTGCCAACATCGTAGTAAAATCATAAATCAATAATAATGATACCAACCTTAGACATTACAACATACATCACATTTTCATAGCCTACATCTACGTGTCACAAACACAAAATTAAAGTTCTGAGATAACACATGTAATCATTGAAGCTCTAAATGGCATCTAGAGTCCAAAAATCATCATGCTATAATCCAATTAGTGTATAGCTCCTCTGAAGCCTGTCTTGTTAGACAGACAGCTAAATCCGAGAATTTGAAGTTTGCCTTCCATTGGTGAATGGCTTCAACAGTTGCTGCCATTTTATGATTTAAATAAGTTGGCCCCATTGGGAAGCATATAGGTTTCAATCAGTTGCCACCATTGAGCATCCTATTCCCCTTCTAGGTATCAATATTAAAATCCCACAGTTTCCAGTTCAAGGGTTGCAGAAGGAAGGGGTAAAGGGTCATTTTGTGCATATATGCCAAAACACTTAAAAAGCTACTAAGAGTGTTGAAAGCTAAAAAACACCTCACTTTCTATATTCTCTATGTAATGTTTGCTGGGTCTGGACTCTGATCCCATCACCAGACATTCTGAAACAGGGTCCCAGTTTAAATTGTAATGTTGGAAGATAAATCAGTGAAAGTAAGATATCACTAATGTGAAAGTAAGGTATTGGTGCCCACGGCATTGGCACCCATGGTACTTGTATCCATGGAATACTTACCCATGGTATGAGATGGCCAAAGATTATAAAAGGGAGCTCAAGATCATTCTTTACACACGTTGATGAATGATTTCTCTTATTTGATTTTGAGCCCTTGTGGCTAAAGAAAAGGGAAAACCATATCTCTAAGAGAAATTGGGTTCGGTGTTGAAACTATACACCCTAGCTAATCTAAGGAGGAATCATTGTGGATTTCTCATTGGAGTGTATTGATTGGCAAGATAGGTTTGCCAGAATTTTGGGTTTTCAAGTTTGTCAGAGGATTCCATTTGTTTTGCAGGGCATATTTCATGAGCAGATCTCCATATTTACACTCAGAGTTGGACCAATCATTGGGAAGGAATTTTATATCAAGGGTTTCAAATTTCAATTAATGTTTTTTTTGGAACCCAAATTCGAGCGGCAATAGTTACTTATTTTGGCATGGTCAAAAAATTTGCTTGGAAACCAAGTTATATTGTGAATTAGTGGAGGTCATTGCAGACTGGAAGGGGCCAAATAATTGAGGGAGAATAGTGTTTATTCTCAAGACACCAATTTAAAGCCTGAAGAACGAGTCATCCTGAGGACCACATTCATGTCAGCAAATTATATTTTTCAGTGTCTTAATTGGTGGGCCAATTCTGTAGGTTGAAGGCCGAATTTATGTGGTAGGCTGCATGCTTCGTAGATAAATTCTGGAAGAAAGTCATGGGTAATTCATCAAGGGAAGTGACTATATTTATACACAAGCGAAATATGTTTGAAGACATTGCATACAATTCTGTAGGCCGATTTCTGTCATTTATTGGGAGGACTGATTTCTTCATATGGATTGAGGGGTGTTGGGGGCTAAGTATAGTTACGTTTTGACAGGGTTGAGTTCATCTTTGTGGCAGCTAAGTAGAGTTGAAGCTCCAAGTATTTATTTTAACATAATTTAGAGAAGTATTTGCACAAAGTTTGGAGTTCTATATCTCTTATAGACAACAACAATCTTCTCTAAATGCCTACAGCCCAAAACTTGCCAGGTTATTAATCAAATGGGGACCGAGTCTCCAATCAGAGTGCAATCATTGATAGGGTTGTGAGTACTCTATGTTGCTATCATATGTACAAGTGTTAAACTTGCATCAGATTATGAGAAAACTACAATAGTGATAATTTCCCATCAGTTTCTTATAGTCATGCTGCCAAGTTCCAAACCTAAGCTGCACGAAACGGGGAAACAGGTACGAGTTTCCGAAACGGGCACGGGTACGAAATGTGACCCCCACCCCTCCCACCCCCGGCACGGGTACGAAACGTGACCCCCACCCGTCCCACCCCCACACAAAAATTTTGGAAACAGGGAAACGCAAATTAATATATATATATATATATAATATATTGGGACATTTAAGAAATATGTGCAATCATATTAGGACATTTGAGTAATATGTGCAAATCATAAAGCATATTATGATACATTATAATTTATTACATTATGATTAAATTTGTCAATTGTCAATGCATAAACTATAAGTCTCTAAATTTACATCACATTTACTCATGAATGATCACATAATGAAAATAGAAATATCCAAAATCAGCCACGAGAAATTTTCTAATTTCTTGTCTCGTGCTTGATTGGGAGTCTCCTCCTACATAGTCAAACGACCTTAGTGCTCTTGATTAAATACAAGTTTCATACCCTAGTACCCTACATGCTCTTGATTATTGGGAGTCTCCCCTGCGTATATGGCTTGGTTCTCTTGATTAAATACAAGTTCCATACCCTAGTAAATGACAAAATCCAAAGCAAACATTGCAATCCCCCCAATCCTAAAATCCTGAAAAACAGATAAGTCTGCTAGATTTTGAGTGAGATCTAAAATTCTACTTTTTCCATATGAAATCCAATGAGGGCGAAACCATTCTCAGACATCCTGAGTCATTTCATGGTAACATTAAAAATTTAAGTAAAAGTGATATTCTCCTTTATTTTTCATTTTCATCCTTCTCTCCTTTATTTTTCATTTTCATCCTTTTACTTAAATTTTTAACATACTTTAAGAATTTAACATTACCATGACCTGCATATCAACACTAGGGCCATAGGCTTGAACATTCGGCTTCCCCACTCAAAAAAATCCTTTTTTTATAATTTGAGAGACATCTAGAAGCATCTAGAGGATATTAGAATCGCCCAATAAAAAATTAGAAGCGAAAAATTAAAAACTCCGACATATGGTCCGGAAACTTGTTTTTGTCCGTACTAGCCACGTTTCCTCCTCGAGAAATGGGCCAGTATGGCCGGAAACGAGTTTTTGAGCCATACCGTAAGGGTTTCCCTGTTTCTGTTTCGTTTCCATACGGACACAGACCCCGGACCCACGTTTCCTGCAACTTAGTTCCAAACTGGTCTTGTCTTTCAATATTGATGACAATTGCTAAAGTTTTTACCCCTTTGTT
This sequence comes from Pinus taeda, assembly GCA_000404065.3. Lineage (NCBI taxonomy): Eukaryota > Viridiplantae > Streptophyta > Pinopsida > Pinales > Pinaceae > Pinus > Pinus taeda. The sequence goes on from APFE030284921.1 coordinate 10,461, forward strand.
GCTATCATATGAATAAGGCTTTACTCCTAGATAACTTTTACTAGTGATGTTGATATATTAATTGCATGATGATCGAAATAATGACTATATGCCATTAACCACAAGATTACTTGTAAGATTCATGCATAGAAATTGTTTGTCAAAATTCTCCAAACAACATTTAGGGTATTGTACAAGGCAAATTAGCAAACTTAGGAATATCTTATTGGCTAAGTCACCAGATTCGTCCTAAACCCCCTACGAATCCCGAATCCAGCGAATCCGACACGATTCGGTCCGGATTCGTGTCCAAATCATATCACACGTCATGTCTGTTTCCGACACGTCGAATCCGAGGTCGTGTCACGATTTTCAAAAGCGTGTCGCAATTTTGGGACACGTGTCCTGTTTCCAGGACTCGCTAAGCTCAGTGCGGGAAAGAAAAGGTCGTGTTTGCTCATTAATATTTTCATTTGGCAAGTGATTTGTGTTGTTGCAACAAGGAGTAGAGCATTTTGGCTCTACTCCAGAGCACCAAACCAAGAGCTTCTGAATATGTCGCTCCCGCTCCCCGCTTTTTCTCCCACTCCCAAGTAACATTGTTCTTGATGATATGGGTCTGGACACCACTGTTGAGTTGGCATTGGCCAACATGGATCTCAATGATCTAGTGCTAGAGCCTGTTAGATTTGATGACTTAGAGGGGTCAACCTCCATACCAACAGATGCAGAGGCGACTATGGATACGGGGGACGAGGAGGATGCAGAGGAGAGCAGTGGGGACCATGATGATGGGGACAATGATGCTAATCCTGACGCTGATTGATGCCTTGAGGCTTGTATACCTGTAGTTGTTTTATATTTTCTATTTCTATTTGCCATTGGCATTGCACCAACACTATCTATGTAACACATTTTGATTTGATGACTTAATGAGAAAACTACAATTGTCAGTGTGTTTATCTTACTATCTTGTAGTTGTAAGTTGTCTTTCAGTTATGAATTATGTATCATGATTTAAATTTTTAATAGATTTATCATTTATGTGACCAGTACCACTGACATTTATTTGAATTTTGTATGTACTATGCATGCTAATAGCTATAGATGAAGATCTATATTTGAAATCAATAAATTTGTATCATTAATTAAAATTTGTGTAACAAATATGATAATATCTAATTTTTAATATATATATATATATATATTAATAAAATAATATATAACGTGTCCAGTTCTGGGGGGTCAGCGTGTCCGAATCCGACACCACGAATCTTGAATCCTACGTGTCCCGAATCCCCGTGTCAGGTAACTTAGCTTATTGGTTGATTCATAACATCCTAGTAAAGGGCGTTACAAGTGTTAGCACTTTGTAATTCCTCCAAGCTTAGAAGAGGAACCCAAAGGCCCTAAGTGTCCCGAATCTGACGAATCGGACATAATTCGGACAGATTCGTGTCCAAAAATCAGGACACATTGTGTCCAATCGGGACACTTCAAATCCGAAATGTGTCCTGATCATGACACTTCGAATCTGAAATGTGTCTTGATCATCACACTTCGAATCTGGAGCGTGTCCTGATCAAGACACTTCGAATCCGAAAATCAAGAACTCGCACAGCGTTATAAAGATGTATTTCCCCATTCTATTTGCACATTCACTTGTTTAGTTTGTTGTGCGTTTGTTGTGGGTGTTTGGGAGCAAGGAGCAAAAGGTGTTGGAGCATTTTCAAGGAGATTCAAGCAACAGGTAAGTGGTAGAGCCTATCATATATGATGATATTGATACTATAGAGGGGTCATCCTCCACACTAGCAGATGCAGAGATGACTTTCGATACATAGGCGGAGGATGCAGCAGAGGAGAGCAGTGGTTACCATGATGATGAGGACAATGATGTTGATTTTGATGATGACTATGACGATTGATGACTCATGAGTCATGAGCTACCTACTGCCTTGAGACTGGTATACTTGTAGACTTCTAGTTGTAGTTGTTTTGTATTTGTTATTTCTTTTTTCCATTGGCATTGCACTACCTATGCAAACAGTAACACATTTTGATTTTGATGACTTAATGAGAAAACTACAATATCTTTATCTTATTATCTTGTCTTTCTCCAATTGGATCATTGATGAATTGAATATGTATTATAAATTTATAATTTATCATTTATGTCACAATTGTATTTGTATTCTGTATGCATAATGTTACTTTGTAAAACTTACATCTAGATGAAGATCTATGTTTGAATCAATGAATTTGTAGCATGACGATATATATTTGTATAGATGAAGATATATTTTTTAATAAAATAATATATAATGTATACGAAGGTGTCCTGTTCTAAGGGGTCAACGTGTCCGTATCCGACACTCGAATCCCCGTATCCACCGAATCCTGAATCCTCGTGTCAGGTGACTTAGATTATGATCAATCCTTTGTTTGCAAAGCTCTTCAAAGACATGGTAGAAAATAGAATCAGTAAGTGGGCTGAAATAAAAGAAAAGAGGGCAAAAGGGCAAGCAGGTTTTAGTCTGAAACATTGTACATTAGATCATGGTATCACGTTGAGACACATTACTGAAAAGGTTTAGGGGAACAAAGAAGAAGTATTGTTTTATTGACTTCAAAAAGGCATTTGATACTGTCCCTAGAGATAAGTTGTGAGGTAGAATGGAAGGACTTGAAATTCCTTTGCATTATAGTCATTGTCCATAGGCTTTATGAAGAGGTGAAAGTCAAAATTACAACGTCAGCAGGCATTTCAGAAAGTTTTCGAAGTGACATCAGAGTCAAGCAAGGCTGACCTTTATCCCCCACTCTTTTTGGTTTACATATTGATAAATTGGAAAAGTGGCTAAATTTGCAAGGTGGGGATGGTGTTTACTTGAGGGAGTTTGTGATAAAGAATTTTTTATAAGTTGATGACCTTGTATTGATTGCCAAATCAGCCCAGGGATCGCAGATGCACCTATATGCCCTTGGGCATTTTTGTAAAGCATTGGGGATGCAAGTCAATAACAACAAGGCCAAAATAATGCTTTTCTCAAATAAAAGGAGCACAAGTTCTTCTTTGAAGACAACATTCTTAAAGAAGTAAATGAATACAAGTACCTCGTAATTGATTTCAACGACAAGCTTAACTGGGAGGACTACAGAAAGAAGAGCTAGGAGGACTGCAAAAAGAAGAGAATTTTAGGAGGGTGGAAAGCATTATATGCTCTTCAAAAGACATGTAGAGAGGCAGAGTTATGGGATTGTAAAACGATTAAAGTGCTTTCAGGGCTCCTAGTTTGTCCAATAATAGTATATGGGTGTGGTCTGTGGGCTAGAAGCATCCCTATCTCAAAATGGAAGCAAATTGAGAAAATCCAAAAATGCTTGATCATGATCAAGTTCAAAATAAAAAGTTTGGTTCCTTATGAGATAATGTTGAGGGAAACGAGAACACCTCCCATCGAAGTAATTGCTATGGTGAGTCTCATAAGGTGCCTAAAAGAATTGAGCAAATGGGAGTAGGTAGATGGCCTAAAGTTATCTTCAATGAAGGCATGAGTGAAAGAAAGAAATCATGGATGAGACAAAACAACAAATAGATGCAAAAATGGAATATTTAACTCAATGTTTGTCCCACAAATAGCAAGGAGTTAAAGAATTTTGTTATGGAGAAGCTTCGTAAGCATATATGGGAAAACGAGTTGGGTAGAAAGAAGTACTATGTTCAGGAATTCAAACCCACTTGTGGTCTCCAACAAAAAGAGTACATTGGAGCGAGCATTCCTTGGAGAGCAAAGATTGTTATTGCTTAATTACGAACTAACTCACATCAACTTCAATGCGAAACAGGTGGGTGGAAAAGACCTAAAGAAGCTTGGGAAGAACGGGTGTGTATTTTTCGCACTTCTGGTGCAGTGGAATCGGATTAACAAAAATAATAGAGAAGATAACAAACAAACAAACAAACAAAAAATTGGAATGTGATGCTTTTCAAAACATCAGAGATAGTTACAGCAGTGTGTTAACATTAATTCTTTGGCATTGTCTTTTCAGTGAGGGGACTGTTAGAAGGTTGGGTCAGCTCATCATTAATTTGAGTAAGAAAAGGATTGAATTGCAAAAGGAGAGAAGCAGGGAAGCCAGTGGTCCCACAGACTATTTTTAGTCACATGTATGTTAAAATTTCATTCATTCATTCATTCATTGACTATTTAATTTTTAATATTTATAACTTAATTTGTATAAATAATTAATATGTAACATTTACTCTAAGTTTATTGACTAAATAGTAAATTACATTCTACAAATTGTATAAATGATATATATTATAAAATTTATAATTTCTGTATAAATTATATTTTTAAAAATTGTAAAAATATATATATATATATTTTGTTAGCACTTTCCAGATACCCGCTGTGTCAGGATTCTAGTTTCTTCAAAAACTTGGCAGATCCATTTCCAAATCCGAATCTGTATTGGAATCCGGATCCAAGTACTGATAACTTAGTATATTCCGGAACATATGAATTATCAACTATTGAAAAACCCCTTGAGGCTGTGTAATCTATTGATTATTGCATAAACCCAAGGAAATTCACTATTGCATCCTCTGATTTTTCCCATTCTTGACATTTTGGATTACATGGCACTAACATTGACGTTTTGGCATTCTCATGGACGGATCCTGTGTGGATCACAGTGGATCCAGATCTTAATCCATATCCTATCCAGGGATCCACGGATCCAGCCCCTGAGCCTGACAGATCCAGTAAGATATTAAAAAATAAGCATGCCAATAAAGAAAATAATTTGGCGTATACATAGATAAAAATAATATATGTTGCTTCTCAGTTTCCTAGAAGTCTCATACATGTAACCATTTGAGAAATCATATCCATTTCCCAATTCCAGGTTACAAAGGTTTACATAGATAATATCTCAATGTACCTTTTGAATTTGATGTTCACACACAAAATGCATGCAAAATTATTATGAATGCAACAATGTGTTATTATAATTATACTTTCTATCTTTATGTACAAGAGCTGGATGGTTCACTTTCCTAAGATGCTCTCCTGACTGCAAAAATAATAAAAATCCACCATTTCCCTTCCTTCACTATCAGAGATGATCACGCTTAGCACAAATTTCAAATATTACAATAATAATTATAGGACAGCTGAATAATATACCTTGTTAGGTCATCAGGATCAACTCCTTCCCACTCAACTTGCTCAATTATAGTTGCTACAGGTTTGATTCTTCTATCATATTCTACAGTTTCCAGAAGCTTCAAATCATCACTGACAAAACTGTCTTCTTTGTGAAGGACCACCTGTCAGAATGAAGGTGTTACTCTCAAAAGAAAACAAACAAGATATTTTGTTTTTAAGTTAAACAAATAATGAAATGTAGAAACAAAAAAAGTTATCATATTTGATTCCTCCAGTATCTGAAGCATATATGGGTACCAGCCATGATTCTGTGATATATAGCTTAAGATCATCCTAATTTAAAGATGCAACAGAACTTTGTATCTCTGGCAGTAGTCTCATACTTATTCAATAATACTAAATTGTGCCAAAATTAAAGGCAACATGAGCTTCCTCAATAGATCAGATATCATACGCCAGATATTCCTTGTAAGAATTTCAGCCCATTTTTTCTAATTCCAGTTAAGGAATCAAGTTTGTAATCTAATCCCAGTCAATGGAATAGGGTTTTGGAACCTGCCAGGTCTTTTATATTGCATTGTAAATGGTGGAGTTAATATGATGAGAACTAGAGGTGTGGCTCTAAACATTCGCTGGTTTCCCGGTTAAGGGTTTCCAGGATCTAAGTCACATGGTTCTGGTTCGAGTTCAAATTCGATGATGATTAGGTTCGGTTCGAGTTCGAATTCGACAATGATTAGGTTTGGTTCGAGTTCGAATTTTTTGATGAGGTTCAGATGAGGTTCGCCAATAGGTTTGTCCATATACATTTTCTATATATATACATATATTGAATTTATAATGAAATATAGGATAAAATAGTGAGAAATCAACATCAATAAACATAAAAAATTCTATCATGGACATAGAAATTGCAAGGATAGATTACAAGCTTGAGTTGTGACCTAAGATTATAAGTTTTGATCTATGGACTTGGTCAATGGCCATGAGATTCGTTGACGTTGGCCAAACCTCAAAATTATTTTAAGGCTTACCAAAATTCTAACCTCAAGGTTGAAGTTCGATGAACCTTGTGACATAGTCCAGGATAAATCTCTAGGTATTATGTGTGAATGTCATTGCTTACTTTTCAGTTATCTGTGGGTGCATTGCATACTGTGAAGGTTTAAAACTCACATTCCCTTGACAAGTGCAATCTTGTATATGGCAGTTCATATGCAAAAGATTAAAAGCAATCAGAGATACTTCCAGTCACATGGGAACCTCTTTTATAAAACCTCACCCTTCCATTTGTAATGACAGCATTATCGCCTGACCCAAGTCCAAACTCTGACGATAAAAAGCCAGAAACCTGTACAACATTAGAAAGAAATCTTTAGGATAAATTTCACAAGTTCTCAACCTAATATTTATAATAAATTAATAATAAAAATTATTGCCTATTTATTATAGAATACTAACGAGACAATGATGACTCCACATTTCAGCATGGACATTTGAGGAATATGTCATAAAATGGAAGCAATTACTCTTTCAGACGTAGATAAATCATATTAAATTTACTTTTGAAAGGAAAAATAAAACAAGTACTTCATTTACAATATAGATAGTATGTGTATCATGATTCATCAGATACCACCTGGTGGATCAACTTATCAAATAAATTCTCAGATACCACCTGGTGGATCAACTTATCAAATAAATTCTCAGATAGCACCTGGCGGATATTTTTTTCAAATATATTCTCGCATAGCACCTGCTGGATACCTTTTTCATATATATTCTTAGTACTAGGAGCACAAACTTTCTTCCAGAGAAACGAGAGATTGCAAAGGGATTACCAAAACCATTCACTAACAATGTGGGAGAAATCCTTGTAACAATGCCCAGAAATTACAGATGACTTCCAAAACAAATATGCTCCTAAGTAACCAGGAAATGGAAATGGATACAGATCTGGATTTGGATCTGGATATGGATCCACCAGATACCAGATACATGGGGAAATGCCACGTACAAAAATACTATTATTTGTTTTTTTTTTTTTTAATTTTAAAAAACATATTCAACATTGAAAATCAAAACCATTCATGAATCACAACATTAGAACTGATATCATTAAATAATTTATAAATTTGAAGACACAAATCATGATGCATCATGCTTTATACAAAAAGAATAAATGTAAATACAAAATTTAATGTCTCATCAACAATCACTCTATTGATATGATGATGTACAGCAGGTCTAACTACATGTCCAAAAGTGGGTCTACATGTTCATCATTTGAATATTTCAACCCTACATCGTGATCAACCTGTCATCTTCCCTGAAATTTGCCTTAAAGTCTGAAAATTCCCATCTAGTTACAATGGTAAATGAATATTGTACATTGTTTGAGAACATGCTATAGTCTATGTATCATATTGTTATAAGAGAACTCTTCACCTAGAGTTGGATGGGATTGATCTACTGAAACAATTAATGGCAGAGTCATCCTTTGTACACTATACATTATTTTCAAACCTTAAATATCTGCAAGAAGAAATAAGATCGCAGCAAGCCTTCATTAAACAGGAAACAGAAACACAGCAGCAAACACTTAATTCCTAGATTGAGGTGGTCCAGAAAAGGGAACAACCACCCCCACTCACTGTGGTTGAAAGAGTAGTACAAGCAAAGATGAATGAGAAAGCCTATGTAGACCTCGCGAACATGGGCTCCCACCTCCAGTGACCCCACTAGATCCCTTCAAATAGGAACTGCCTTCCTCCACAACACCCTAGACCTGAAGGACCTTACTATTGAACATGCGTGGATGGGGCCCAACTCCACACTCTTCCTTTGTTTTCAAACACTAGAAGACCGGCTCAGAGCCCTCGGGCTAAGAGAATGCTGACTTCATTCCCACCCACACAAAGGATTTTCCTAAATGTCGACCTCACCTGAAACCAATAGGCAGAACTCAAGCAAGCTAGAGAACGGGTTGCAGCTACACGCAAAAAGGGAAAGTGGGAAATTATTCAAGATCTCAAAGCAGTCATTTGTAATTCATCCCCCCAGGATACTTTGGACCTTGGGAGTTGCCCTACCATCTCTACTAGCTACCGGAACTGCAATGCCATGTTTTGGTCTTCAGCAAGTACATTTTGTGATGCTATCAGGTCCCACGACCTTCTTTTCCTCACCGTGACACATGCAAGTCCCATGCGGACACCACCCCCAACTTAGGTGTACCATTGGATATCGTCATGTAGGCAAAAGAGACGATCCAAGAGTGTCAGAGGCTTCGGAGGGGTTGCTTGTCTTGTACGAGACCCTCTTGGGATCATGCATTAATTCTTGAAGGTTTGTACTTTAGTACTTGTTGAAGTATATCATTCGCAATTTTTATGTTTATCTACCTTGATCTTGGATGAACTCTTGTATGATGTATCATAAATTTCTCGACCCTAGATCTCGTGTAGGCAAAAGAGACGATCCAAGAGTGTCAGAGGCTTCGGAGGGGTTGCTTGTCTTGTACGAGACCCTCTTGGGATCATGCATTAATTCTTGAAGGTTTGTACTTTAGTACTTGTTGAAGTATATCATTCGCAATTTTTATGTTTATCTACCTTGATCTTGGATGAACTCTTGTATATCATAAAATTTCTCAACCCTAGATCTCGTGTAGTCTTTCTTTCAATGGGTTTTTCTTGGAAATTCTTCCTAGCTTCTCCCAAAGCTCACACTTTCAATGAACCTTTCCATCAAATGAGCCTCCTAGCCTCACTTCAAACCAAACCTGGACACATCTATCGCAAGTGTGGGATATTGGGACTCCTGCCGTCAGTGA
>APFE030284921.1:25837-55815 GCA_000404065.3 Pinus taeda
AATCCCCCAATCCTAAAATCCTGAAAAACTGATAAGTCTGCTGGAATTTGAATGAAATCTAAAATTCTACTTTCTCCATATGAAATCCAATGAGGCTGGAACCACTCTCAAACATCCTGAGTCATTTCATGGTAATGTTAAAAATTTAAGTAAAAGGATGAAAATGAAGATTAAGGAGAATGTCACTTCTACTTTAAGAATTTAACATTACCATGAATAGCATATCAATACTAGGGCCTAGACTTGATCATGAAGCTGCCAAAATGCTCTACGCCTTGCTGCAACAGCATAAATCACTTGCCAAATGAAAATATTAATGAGCAAACACGCCCTTTTCTTTCCCGCACTGAGCTTAGCGAGTCCTGGAAACCGGACACGTGTCCTAAAATTGCGACACACCCCTGAAAATCGCGACAAGCCCTCAGACACGACGTGTCCAAAACGGACACAACGTGTCCTGTGATTTGGACACGAATCCGGACCGAATCGTGTCGGATTCGCCGGATTCGGGATTCACAGGGGGTTTAGGACGAATTCGGTGACTTAGCATTCAAGTATGTGGGAGGAGACTCCCAATAAACCATAAGACAAGAAATTCGAAATTTATCATGGCAAGAGGGCCAATCATACTCTTTCATATTTATTATGGTATTTTTTGTAAATAATATATGACAATTTAAGTTTGAAGTTTGAAGTTGGCATTTATAACACATTGGTAATGAATTATGAATATGATGCTTCCTGAAAGTTGAAACCAATGTTGCACGAAACGGGCACGAAGCAAGGACGTTTTTTGGAAGCGAGGATGCAGAAGCGTCATTTTCCAAAAATCTAGGAAGCGAAGAGTTTGCGGAAGCGTCTGCTATATATATATATATATATATATATTATATATATATAATATATTATATATATATATATATTTGCATTTATACTCAAAACAAATATCCCAAATACCAAATTAGTTGTAGAAGACATGAAAACAAGCATATTTTTGAATAAATCAAGATAGATATAGCATCCATTGTACATTAACGAATAATTATTCGAGCATCAACCATTTAGATGCATCAACCATCTAGAATCTAGATTCTTCTCCTCTTGTCTAGCCTTTGCCTCTACTTCGATTGTCTAGTGATATTAGTCAACATTGCCCAATTTTGATCAAACTACCTAATTCAAGACTTAAAAATATGGTAGAAAAAACTTAACATGCTTGATCAATGATTTTGACTTGATTGAAAGGTAATTTTTTGCTAAGGGCGTGACAAAGGAGTTCAACAATTAGCACCACCAACTCTAGGGTACATATAGGGCTTGGTGCTCTTGATTAAATGCTAATCGCATACCTTCATACTTGATAAAATCTAATGAAATGCCACAATCCCATTGATCCTGAATTCCTGAAACTGTTAAGTCTGCTGAATTTTGAACTGTTAAGTCCAATGAGGCTGGAACTACTCTCAAACATCCTGAGTCATTTCATGGTAATGTTAAAAATTTAAGCAAAAGGATGAAAACGAAAAACAAATGAGAATGTCACTTTTACTTTAAAAAATAACATTACATGAGGGAGCATCTGTTATATTTATATTTCTCTTAATTTTTTTTTGCCTTCATTCCCCACCCTAACCCAAGGTGGACCCACCCCCAACAAGCAAACTCACCCAAAAAAAAACGATTTCTTAGGCCGCGCGTCGCTTTTTCCGGAAGCATGTACGGAACCGTATGATTCGCCCTCCGAAGCACTGTACGAAGCGCGCTTCAGAGGAAACCTTCTGAAATTTCCAAGAAGCGTCCAAAACAGGCGTAAGCGTGCTTCCGGGGACGCTTCCTGTACGAATTTGCACGGGACGCGCTTCAAGCCTTAGAACCGGGGGGGGACGCTTCTTGCAACATTGGTTGAAACATTTCATTTCATGCTTGATATTTTTTGTTATAGTTTGGTAATGGTTACAAACTTACAAGTACCACTTTAGTGATGACAAACGTTATATATTGAATTTTGAAAGTTCAAATCTTTAAGATTGATGAATCACAAGACTCGATATGTTGTAACATGTAACTTATGGGCATGTAGTTGATGAAGATTATAGCTTCTAGATGATTGATGTTATATGGTTTAATCCATGTTTTTATTCTTTTTATATCTAATTCATCATTATACATGCTTTTGTTGGCATCTAAGTCACCTGACATGGGGATTTGGGATTCATAGGATTCGGGATTCGTAGTGTCGGATTCGGACACATTGACCCCCCGGAATAGGACACGTAGGATTCGTTATATATTATTTTATTAAAAAAAAACAGATATATATATATATATATTATATATATATATAAAATTAGATATTTCTTACACAAATTTTAATTAATGATACAACTTTATTGATTTCAAACATAGATCTTCATCTATAGCATGCACAGTACATACAAAATTTAAATACATGTCAGTGGTCACATAAATGATAAATCATGATTGATAATTCATAACTGAAAGACAACTTACAACTACAAAATAGTAATGTAAACACACTGACAACTGTAGTTTTCTCATTAAGTCATCAAATCAAAATGTGTTACATAGGTAGTGCTGGTGAAATGCCAATGGCAGACAGAAATAGAAAATATAAAACAATTACAGGTATACAAGCCTCAAGGCATCAATCCTCATCATCAACATCAACATCCTCATCATCATGGTCCCCACTGCTCTCCTCTGCATCCTCCTTCTCCCTTGTATCCATAGTCGCCTCTGTATCTGCTGGTGTGGAGGATGACCCCTCTAAGTCATCAAATCTAACAAGCTCTAGCGCTAGATCATTGAGATCCATGTTGGCTAATGCCAACTCAACACTGGTGTCCAGACCCATATCATCGGGAAAGACATCCCACATCTTTGTCTTTCCCCTCAACCACTCTTCCCTCTGCCTGTAAATAAGACGAAGGTTGGTGTGCACATACACCATCGTCTCTGCCCTGAACTGCTCAAACCTACTCTTCTTCACACTATACAAATTCCCATATGTGCTCCAATTCCTCTCGCAACAAGAGGATGAAGTCACCTGAGAGAGGTTCCTCATGGCTAACTGCTGAAGAGGAGGGCTTTTTGCCCCATGATTTGCCCACCAAGAATAGGGCTTCTTAGCCCCCTGTCCCTAATCACATCATAACCTCCAAATCGACCACTGCTAGTGGAAAACTCTACAAAGGCATCCTCCACCACATCAAGCAATGCAATATCCTGAAAAATCCGCCTGAATGCCTCTTTCCTCCCCTATGAGATTTCACCATCCATGTGAGGAGGGAATCTACGGGAAGGTGCACCATTCAGCCACTCATGGCTGTAGTATTTGGGGTTCAATGAGTGAGCCAAACAATGTAAAGGTGTACAATTCTGTCCCATCTGCTGACAAGAATATTTTGTATAGTATCACAGAAGGCCTCTGGTGATGTCTCATACTCGGGGCACTCACTTTGTAGAATAATGCTCCTCACAGACTCAATCATGGAATCCCATCCCTCAGAAACCTCTCCTAGGATGGGTTTGTCTGTATCTGCAAATCGAAGCAAAGAAATGATAGGGTCCATGATCCGAATAATTAGATCTACCCTCTCCCACCAAGCATCATCTAGCACTGTGTCCTCCTCTCTTTTAGAGGCTACCTGATCTGTCTTTCTCCAAAAAGACCAAAACTCAGAAATAACCATGGACCCAAGAGCGGTCTTGACCTCCCTCAACCTCTTCAACATCATGAATGAAGAGGCAAACCGTGTATCAGCAATCTTCAACAATGATAGATTGGTGTACTCCTTGTATATAGTGAGGGCATTTGTATGATTTTGCACAAAGTTACGGATATGTCTTGCATCCTCAATAATGCTTCCCATCTAAAGCACATCAGAAGCAATGGATTTCAGTGCTAAGATCAATGAATGGACAATGCAAGGTGTCCAAAACAATTGTGGATATTTATCTTCCACAATCATGCCAGCAGCCTTACAAACAAGTGCATTATCTATAATGATTTGCACACAAGAATCAACACCTACATCTTAATAACTTTAATAAATAACTCACCAATAAATTGTGCATCCTTGTATTCTGCAAATGTATCCACTGCTTTCACAAAAACTAGACCACTAAAGGAAGACACCATGAAGTTGATGATTGGGTGTCGTGTTGGATCTGTCCATCCATCAAAAACAATGCTAACCCCAGATGTTGGCCATGATGCTACAATAGGCTCAAGCATTTTTTGCACCTCTTTCTTTGCCTTCGTCAACAATGTGGTTCTCAGCTTCTCTGACCCAGGAGGCACATACCCTGCTGGAGCCCCTTGAGTTAGAGCTCGGCACATCTCAATAAATAGAGGTGAGCGTGTGTGGACACCTAATCCTTGTGATTGGGTGACTTTATGTAAATAGATAAATAGGAAATATGAACAGTCATTGGGAGATGAACTAAACAGTCTCTCCCTCATGTATATAATGAAGACCTACCTGATGGAATAGAACATAGGAATCATTTTTTGCCTCAGGGAGTTACTTCCTGGCCTGACATGGTATCAGAGCCAGCTCCTTTTTTTAGCCTTTATGTCCTAACATTTTCGTTGTCCATAAAATTTGTTGTCCATATAATTCAGTGCCTGTACGCCTCTCTGCTACACTGCCTGCGTTCTCTGGCTCTCTGGACTGTCCATAAACATTGTGACTACTCCCTCATAACCAGTGGTCAGACCCACCACTGTTCCCTCAAACAGGTGGTCAGACCCGCGTGGTTGTTGGTGCGCATCCAGTGTTAGCCAAAAAAAAGTTATCACAAATCATGTTCCCTCGTTTTCGTATGCGTGTAGTTTAACCACAACAACAGATGAACTAGGCTGAAGAAGGCACGCATCCGGGGAATGGTTTTGAAAGCCTCCGCGTTGGGGAAATCTCAGGTCTGCAAGTGTGTTCTTAGAGCGACTTGTTGAAATTATACGTTGTTTTATATACATTGTTTCATATACACTGCTCCAATTATACGTTGTTTTATATACACTATTTTGAACGTTGTCACTTATACGCTGTTTTGGTAGCTGTCACATATACGATGTTTTGAACGTTGGTACAGTATCAGCAATCTTGAAGACGATTTAATTCTTTCAGCAATCTTGAAGACGATTTAATTCTTTCTTCTGTTGCACATGTTATTTTATGGGCTATGAAATCTCTGCATTTGAAAATGGGTTGTATGATGCGGTGAGCATGGAGATGTGGTGACTTCCCACTCGTGTTTTTCTTTTAAACTAGTAGCCAAGTATAGACCACTTACATCCGTCCTTACAATCGTTGTGGGGTTTATATACTTATTGATATTCCCATCCAAACCTAGTAATTCTAAATCAAGCAAGAAAAGGCGGTAGGCCATTTGTTCATATATGTTAACTTGTGATATTGAGAGTCCAAATACGTCTGTACTAAGTTCTTTGGCCTTTTAGTGGATACAGTGCTTTATGCTGTTGAGGATATTTTTTGGACTTGTACACTGCCATATTCTATACTTTAACATTGTGCAGATGAATGCGAATTGACATTTGAATTTGTTGTCCCATCATATCAAATGTATATTTTTTTCCCAATAGGAGTAATTTTGCAGCAGAAGTGTTTGTTACAAAATGCATTCAATCATATCCATGGTGGGAATAGTTCTAACTGGCAAGGAGAACTATCTTGAATGGTCCTAGATGATAAAACACACCCTCATTTTCAATGAGTTGTGGAAAGGAGTGTGTGTCGAAGATGGAGACAATGAACCAGTACAGCCTACCTCACACAAACAGCTCGTCATTTGGGAAAACAAGATCAGCAAAGCTTATGCATTAATTGCAGCATCTGTAAATGAAGAGGTGAGTCGCCATATTTCGCCATATTCAACTGCCTTTGAAGCCTTAGAAAAGCTGAAAGAACTCTATGACTCACATTCTGCACTTGAAGTTGTTCAACTCATGATTAAACTCTTCACTCTTGAACTGCAAACTAATGATCCTCTTGCTCTTGCATCTGAAGTAAAGTCTATAATGCATGATAACAAATCCACTAAGGTTGAATTGGATATTCCTCTTATTGCTTTCTCAAGGCACTATATCCTACATACTCCAATTATCTTGAGTCTTTGCAAGCAAATGGAAATCTTAAGGATATAACCTTTGAATCTCTTGTGAAAAAGTTTGCTGAAAGGGAAAAAGCCTTTGGAAAGAAGACAATCCCTGAATCTTCTGAAGAGACTGTATCCATGGCTAATAAAGAAAAATATCCTGCTCAAGATTCTACAAGAGGAAGAGGTGGATGAAGAGGAAGAGGAAGATACTTCAGAGGCAGGGAGGGTTGACATCCTCAAGCAGAAAAGGCAGATTTACATTGTATTCGCTGCAAAAGAAATGGATCACATGATGCCTCTACATGCAAGCTACCATGGGACAAAATTGAGCAGAGAAGAAACCAACAGAAAGGTAAAAATGATGATACAGACAAAGGTAAAGAACCTGAATCCGCTCACTATATTGAGGCACAATGTAACATTGGAGTAAATGAAGATTTGTTTAACACTTCACTTGCTTCCTGGAAAAATGACTGGCTGCTTGATTCAGGAGCAACCTGTCATATGACTCATAGAAAAGACTTTTTTGAAGATTTCACTGACAATGTTGATGGAGTAGTTTACTTTACAGATCAGTCAAAAATCAAGCCATCAGGGCTTGGCACAATCAGGCTTAAACTGCCTGGTCTCCTAGACTTTCTTCTTGATCATGTTTTATATCTCCCACAGCTAAAGAGAAACTTGATGTCCTTGGTCACATCCGCCAGCAAGGTCACTCCATTCATATGTTTGATGGCAAGCTTGAGGTGAGAAAATCATCTGATCACTCACTTGTCATGAGGGGAATAGAAGAAGAAAAACTTCTCAAACTGCAAGGAACATCTGCTCATAAACAACATTTCTCATATATTACTCATCATGAAGAAGGTACTCTTCCATCAAGTTTATTATGGCATGCTAGATTTGGACATTTAAACTATGACAGTCTCCGTTTATTGAAGAAAAATGGTGTTGCTGGTTTGCCTACAATTCCTTGAAAACTTAAGCAATGTGATGCTTGCATTCTAGGAAAGCATAGCAAACAGTCATTTCATGACTCACATTCAAGAGCACATAGGAATCTTGAACTTATTCATTCAGATTTATGTGGTCCAATGCCTGTTCCGTCTGCAAATGGAAATAAATATATCATGACATTTATTGATGACTACACCATAATGTGTTGGGTTTATTTACTGAAGAACAAATCTGATGCTTTCCTAACATTCAAGAATTTTCATAAATGGATTGAAAATGATGCACAATCTCATATTGGGTCTATTCGCACTGATAATGGAAAAAAATATACATCAAATGAATTTGAACAATATCTTCGCCAACATGGGATTAAACATCAAACAACTGTGCCTTATAATCCCCAACAGAATGGTGTAGCTGAAAGAATGAACAGAACAATTTTGAATATGGTACGATCCATGCTTTTTTTCAAAAATGTAAAGATAATGTTTTGGGCTGATGCTGTTCTATGTGCTGCATATATAAGGAATAGATGTCCATCTAATGCTATAAGAAACAAGACTCCTTATGAAATGTGGTATGGACATGTTCCTTCGGTAAAACATCTCAGGGTCTTTGGTTCGACCTGTTATGCTTTGATACCAAAGGTACATAGAAACAAACTTGGTGCTAGAAGTCGAAAGTGTATCTTTCTGGGGTATTCAAACACCTCCAAAGCATATCGTCTCTATGAAGAAGTAAATAAAAAGTTTGTTATATCTAAAGATGTAATTTTTCTTGAATCATCCAAAACTGACAATGTTGTTGAGCGGCAACTTGATCGCTTGGATAGATTCGCAAAAGCAAAATCATTTCAAGAATTTGAAAATCAGATTCCACATCTTGAAGGGGGGATTCCTATACTAGATCAACATGTGGAATCGTCTTCTGAAGAAGATTCTCCCCCGTCTGAAACTCCAACAACAGATGATGCTTTAAGTGATGTAATTGATAGAATTGGGAGACTCAATCTTGATTCACTCCCAACTCAATCAACAGAGCAGCCTGGACCATCTCAGAAAGGTCCCCCAAAGTGGCTGACAAAGACACTTGAAAGTGTTCATCCTGATGAAATTGGAAAAACAGGGACCAGAAATGCAAATCGACAAAATGGAGGTGATGTAGATGACTCTAATTCACCTATTGATATGGATGTTTCTTATGATTGTGAATTGAACTTGTCTACAGATTTTGAACCAACTTCCTTTAAAGAAGCTACTTCTCATGATGAATGGAAAGAAGCAATGCAAAAGGAGTATGATCCCTCATAAAGAACGACACTTGGAAGCTGGTTGATCCTCCATTTGGAACCAAACCAATTGGCTGCAAGTGGGTCTACAAGAACAAGTACAAAGTTGCTGGCTCACTTGACAAGCACAAAGCTAGGCTTGTGGCAAAAGGTTTTGCACAGAAGGAAGGGGTTGATTATGAGGAGACTTTTGCCCCCATATCAATGATATCATTGACATATACATATCAATGATATCATTGACAAAATGCATAACCAATGAGGTTCTAAATGGCCTCTAGAGTGCCAAAAAAATACTACAATGAGGCACTAAATGGCCTCTTGAATCCAAAAACAATGCTACAACTCAAGCTACTAGGCCACTAGCCTACTACAAATAACTAATCGACATCATCACTCATCAAAATCAACACAACTACTACACATGGGATCATCACCAAGAGCTACATAAACATCATCTACCTCAGAGTTTGAGGACTCCTCAAACTCCTTTCCAACCTCAATAGCACTACCAGTAGTAGCATGAGCAACATCACTAGGCCTAACAGAACTAGAAGCACGAGTTCGTTGAGTTGCACGACTATTACTTCCCCTCACCAGTATGTGCCATGCCTGGTCTTGTTGGTTCACTTCTTTTAGTTGTTGGATCAATTACCAAATATGCATTGGGATCAACACCCCCAACTCCACTAGACAACTCCAAACTAGCACCAAGATGAAAAAGAAGCTCCAAACTTCTTGTTGTTCCTCCAAAACTCAATGTTGTTGTAGAACTATCCAAGCTCTCATATTCACTCAAACATTGGAAATCAAATGTGTAAGGCAAATAGGAGCTTAAACATCCTTTTATAAGCTTGGGGGGCCAGATTTAGAAGGCAACCTACCATGGTGTGCTAAAAACCACCTCCAAAAACAACTTGGGAGTCCCATCAACATGCCCCTCCACGTGGCTTCATAACCGGTCAGTCTTTCTACAAAAATCGGCCAATCAGGTACAAAACCGTTTGAACCGATTGATTTGGTAGCAAAAATGGCCAATTTGCTACCCAATCGGGCCTAACCAACCAACCAATCAGATTTCTTGGGCATGTTTAATATCTTAGGGAGCTAACGAGTCGATTTATTACCCAATCGGGCATGAGCAACCAACCAATCAGATTTGTTGGGTGGGTTTGATATCTTAGGGAGCTAATCGGTCGGTTTGACTGATTTTCGGTTCGAATGGACTGGTTTAAAGAACTAGGGGTAAAACAAGGGTGCCCCCTCTCAACGACCCTCTTTGGGATTTACATTTATGACTCAGAATCTTTCCTCCATGTGCACATCTAAGAGGGAGATGGTCAGAGGCTTCGGAGAGGGTTGCTTGTCTTCTATAAGACCCTCTTGAGACCCTTCGTAATTCAACTAAGTATGCATGAGCTAAGTTATGTTCACTTATTAGCTCAGTTAATAGGGCTATTGAGCCAAAGGAAGCAAGTCTTTGCTCTATTAATGAGGTGCTACAGCTCTCTGTATTTTGAAATAAATGTAAATGAAAAATGTTGTTAAATTGTTATCATGCATATAATTGATTGTTACTTAAGTTTCGCCTTAAATTCCTTATGAATTTGTTAGCCATTAAGGGTTGTGAGTAGAGCTTGAGAAGTTGAAAAAATTTGAAAAGTTATAGCACTGTTAAAGTGTCCAAGATCACAAAAAAAATTGCATTTCTAGTTAGCAGGTTAGGCAGATCGAAGGTCAAGAGGTCGGCCAAAAAGGCCCAACCTCCAGAAGGTGTTGACCTGACTTGTTGCAAGGCGACTTGGTCCTATGCGACCCGCAGATCAAAGGTCGAAGCAAGTCAGTTGTGGGGATGGCACCGACCCTTTGTGTCACAGCATTGGACAAAGACGGGTCGACCCCAACTTAGATCGAAGGTCAAGGGTTGGGCCCGATCTTTTAGATTTTAAAAAAATGTGTCATGCTAGGAGGGCCAACTGCGACTCTCTATGGGACTCGCGCCTACCACGTGGACCTGTCCATGGTCATCTTGCATTAGGTGCCACGGTGTGGGTCCATCCATACACCTCACCACCTACCACATGGAAGTCGTGATGACGTGGCAGGGTGTAATTAGTCCATCTTCAGGGGGCCATAATTTTTCATCCGTAAGTCAAATTAACACAAAATTTATATGATTGGAATCGTCTTGATGAGATAAACGCAATGATATTGTTTGTTTGAAATTCTAGAAAAGTTGAAAAAGGCGAAAATTTTAACTCTCGTACCCATAATTGTACTTTGGGAGTTGGGTCAGCAGAGTAACCACCTCCTTCTAACTTTGGTTGGGGTTTGAGATTAGGAGGGGTGAGTTTATAGGTAGTATTAGAGCATCCAGGTTCAGCACTTGGACTAGATGGGCTCTACCATGAGCAAAAAGAGGCATGTTTAATTGGTTGTGGGAATGATTGAATACATGCATGCTTGATAGGTTTTTACTACTATTGATGAGCCAACAGTGTGTTGACAGAAATATGTTGTTGGCGATGCATGCATGTACATTGGTGTTAGCATGGTTATTTACTACAATCGGCCTTGTTATGACAGCTCTACAAAAGCAAGTTCGTGGCAACATTTATTGAAATTTATTTATATTATCATATGTCTAACAATTGCATGTGAATGAAAGCACATCACAAGCAGTGAAAAGATAGGGAAAGGCAAAGAAATGAGGACAGGAATGGTATGATACAGCTCTAATCAGTCACTGCATGGGTATGATTCGGTAAGGGTAGATGAAGAAGAAAGATCAGCTGGCCAAGGGGGAGGGGTAAACTCTCCTTAATGGATGGATACCTTGAGAAGCCTAAAGGTTAAGATCCAAAGCTGCAAAGCAGATAATGAAAGGTTAATAAAAGCTCAAGAAAGGCAGGTTGAGGTGACCCCAATAAGAGAAATCTTCTCCTAGATTTTTTTCAGCCAACAACCCTTGTTGCCACCTGATAGCTCGAACTACTACTATTCTTCACCACGTAAGCCAGCCACTATGTGCCCTCACTCATTTGTCATGATCGTATGTTTGAAGGTAGGCCCTCCAACCCCGAGGGTATGGTTTTTCATTACGTAATTGGGTGTTTATGCTTGCTTTTCTTGGGCACATTTGCGCATGGATTAGCTTGATTGTACTCTTGTTCCCTTGCCTCATCTCAAGGGTTAATATTGTATCCTAGTCTCGTGGGATCTCCTCTATTGGCTACTAGCTTTAGGAGTGACACTACATGTGAAACCTTGATTTTGGTTACATGGTCCCACTTCCCGACTCCACATATCTCACTCCCCTCCACTCATTACAACCCCTTTTTACATCTTCCCATTTGGGTTCCCATTTGTCCATTGGTTCCACAAAGTGTTAGCCTCCCCCTCCCCCTTCCCTTGTCCACACCTTGGGTCAGGCTTGAAACGATGCCCCAAAGGTTGATGCAACTAAAAAGAAAGCTAAAAGCATAATACGGCCACATACAACAGGAAATGTACCACAAAATGCAAAAGATGTCAAGACAATAAAATTTAGCGCATTGGCAAAAGCTAAACATGAGCTCTACACCTTATCACTATGGCCACCACCCTGGTTCTTGGGGCCCCTATGTGTGCCCCTTGCATCATTTAGGGAAATCATGATGTCCCAACCCCTAGTGGGCGATGAACTACCCCACCTTAAGGGGGTATTCACTGCTACATTTTATACATCACCCTCTCATCCCTTTAAGCCCCGATGAGTAAAATCAAGAAAAACCAATAAAAGACAAAAAACATATGAAGAAGGGTGGAAAAAGATAGAGGTAAAGCATGTACCATGATTGCTCCATCCTACATTCATACACTGTTATCAACATAAATTATGTAAAAATAATGTAAAAATAGACTACATCAAGCAATGATTAATTAGTGATTGAAGAGGTGTGTCCCCAAAGGACACGATCAATCATACAAGGACACCTGCCTAGGTATATAAAGCGGGGCCTCATTATAGCATTGGATCATCACTTCTACATTTATATATATAGAAGAAGAAGAAGAAGAAGAAGAAATTATTTTAACGTCCACGAGGATAAAGATAGCCTACGGGACAAATTGCTTCTTCATCTACTTGATGTATTCGGCCCTTTTTCTGTGAAGCTTCAAAATAAATGCTCCCAGCTTCTCGACAAACCCCTCGCGAAGTAGATTATCCCAAGAGCTAGCTGCCAGCATATCTGCGTAACTTTCCTTCTTGTCTTTGAAAGCCTCAAATTCTGTTTGCACTTTTCTGGAAGAACAAACAATGCATATTCTTTCCTCCCACACTTCCTTTGGCCTTTTCCAATGCCCTGTTTCACAACGAAGTTGATGAGAATTAGCCCTTAACTGCGCTATAAGAATTTTGGCTCTCCAAGAGATATTGGCCTCTATGTAAGTTTTTGGTTGATGACTATGAGTGGGATTAAACACTTCAATATAGTAATTTTTCTTTCTTCCTAGCTCCTTATCCCAAGTACGCTTTTAGAACTTTTCCATAACAAAAGCTTTTATCTCTTTGCTGTTTATGGGACACGTGTTCAAGCAAATACCCCATTTACTAAACCATTTGTTATTTTGCTGCATCCATGTTTTTTTGTTCTTGTACAATCTATCATTAAAGACAACCTTAGGCCATCTACCCTCTTCCATTTGCTCAAAATTTTTTAAATACCTTATTACTCGCACCATAGCAATTACTTCAATAGGAGCAGTCCCTATATCACTTAACAAGATATCATAACGAACTACACTTTTAATCTTAAATTTGTTTGTAATCAAACGCTTCTGAATTTTCCCAATTTGTCTCCATTGCATGTCGGATGTACTGCTGGCCCATAGTTCACAACCATAGAGGATCACCAGAATCACTAGAAGCCCAAAAAGAGTTTGAGTGGTTTTCCAATCCCATAACTCTGCCTCTCTACACCTATTTTGAAAAGCATAAAATGCTTTCCAACACCCCAAAGTTCTTTTCTTTCTACAACCATTCCAACTTAGATTTTTATTGAAGTCAATTCCAAGGTATTTGTAATCCGCAACTTCTTCCAAAATGTTGCCTTCAAAGTAGAACTTATGCTGGTTATGTTCTCTTTTCTTAGAAAAGACCACTACTTTCGTTTTGTTGATACTGACATGCATCCCCACACTTCTACAAAAATGATCAAGGGATAGTAAGTGCTCTTGCAAACCAAGAGCCAATTTAGCAATCAGAATAAGGTCATCTGCATACAAAAGAAGTCTTATAACAAACTTGCCCAAATAGATACCATCACCCCCTTGTGAATTTAACCACTTCTCAAGCTTGTCGATATATAAACCAAAAAGAGTAGGAGACAGTGGACAACCTTGCATGACCCCGATATTGCTTCTATAACTTTCAGAAATGCCTGCTGAAGTTCTGATTTTGACTTTCACCTGTTCATACAGCCTATGCACAACTGCTCTCAAATGTTTAGGAACCCCAAGTTCCTCCATTCTGTGCCAAAACTTATCCCTAGGAACCGAGTCAAACACTTTTCTGTAATCAACAAAGCAACAAAAGACTTCTTCCTTTTTCTCCCAAACTTTTTCAATGATGTGCCTTAAAAGTTATACAATGATCAACTGTGGAATGTTTAGGTCAAAAACCTACCTGCCCTTTAGCGCGCTTATCTCTTTCTTCTACCCACTTGCTAATTTTATTTTCTATCATGCTTCCAAATAGCTTTGCAAACAAAGGGTTTATTATGATGGTCCTATAATTGGAGGGATTATTGACGTCACCGCTTTTGAAAAGAGGTATTTCCAGACTAGTTGTCCAATCTGTGGGGAGCCCTTGTTGTATGATGTTGTTGAAGATTTTTGTAATGTGAGGTACAAGAATCTTTGAGCCCCACTTTAGATATTCTGCTTCAACTTCAACTAAGTCTTTTGCTTTTCCAACAACAACTTCTTAATACCCATATCTACCTCTTGTACCGTGAAGTGTTAAGTATCAGTGTTGACCAAGGGGGCAGGGTCAACCTTGGGAACTTGCTCATAGAGTTGTCTTGCATAGTCAAACCATTTAGAAGCTGTAATATTATTTCCAATTTGTATCTTTTTCGATTGGAGCTCCTTCCAAAATAATTTGGGATTATTTTTCCCAAGGAAGATTAGTTCTTCCCTCCTTGAAACCATGAAATCAGCCTTTTTCTTACTTAATAATTACTTGTAAGCTTTGAGCTTTATGCTATCCTTGTTTGACTCTTTCCACATTCTCCTTGCCTTTTTGCATTCCTCGTCAAACCAAGCATTAATCGGAAAGCAATTTGTTTCAGAGTCCAGACTTCTTAAGTATTGCCCTTTTGCACTTTGCAAGGATGCATTGAATTAAATGTGTTAATTCATGACTATGAAGGTTGTGAATGGTAATTTCTCCTTCTCGAAGAGCCTCTCTAGCGTCATTTTGAAGGTATTACAATTTTCTGGGGTCAAAAGAATTTTTCCTTGTGGGAGATTTTGTTGGACATGCTAAATTTTTTACTCTAATTGTTTCTTTCCAATCCAAGAGAAACATAAATAAATTGGTTTGTGATCTGATTTCAAGTCCCACAGCTGATCTCCAATCAAAACTTCCTCCATTTTCTCACACAGACCATGTGAGCAAATTACATAATCTACCACACTTGCTCCATTGTAAGTATTGCAAGTGAAATTACTGGACTTTTCCCATCTAGTCAAGCCATTACAAATGACTAAATCAAAGGCCCCATATAGAGTAAGCAATTGTTCACCAAAGATATTGCAGCCCTTGTCCTCTGAAATTCTTTCCCACTGATGATTACTTTCTTCTGTAAGCCAAATAGGGTCACAATCATCTTTACAACAAAGAATGCTAGCTTGCTCACTTGCAGTCCTAGCATTGAAATCACCCACTATAGGGTCTTCACTTAGATGTGAATATGTTGCAATATCCGCTTTTAAGGCTGCAAATGGATCTTTGTGGTCAAGCCCTCTACCTTTGTCGATTTTTGAAACCTGCGGTGCAAAATAGCACGCTGCAATTCTGATGTGGTTTCCATTTTCTAATATTTTAAACCAAATGAATTGCTTATTTGAGTCTTCTTTTTCTAACTGAATGAGACAACCTTCTTTCTCCCTTACTAAAACCATGATATCCCCGTGCCCTTTGCCATTCCCTGTTGCCTTGTTCGACAATGTCGTCTTCCAGTATCCTTCAAACAGAGGTGTCTTGCACCCTTCAAGCTCATGTGTTTATATGAGGCAAATTATGTCTCTATCTTCCGCAATAGGCCCTAACCCAGGTCCTTGTCTCCATGGGTAACCTCTACAGTTCCAATAAACTAATCTTAAGGAAACCTGGGTATGACTTGATTGCTATTTATTTTGACATGCAAGACTCACATTTGAGTCTTTGTCCCTACTTTCCCATACTGACCTTGCTTTCTAATTTCCTGTTGCAGAGTTTGTTGCCTCTTCTTTATTACCATCTTGCTGCTCTATTTTGGAAGGAGGTCCAAATCGCGCTATCACAACCTTCCCTTTATAAATCCATGCTCTCTTGCCTTCATCCCTTTACAAATACTTTTGTTGCTTCAGTGGTATCGGAGCCATGGCGCACAATATAATCATGCGGGTCTTTGAACGTTGTTCGCCGCACAATGTGCCATTATGTTCACATCCTGAATGCGTTGAACAGTTTAGTAAAATTCAAAAAGTATTTCAGAGGTTAGAAAAATCATGTGTGAATGTTAAAGCATGTCTAAGGGAAATCAATAATAAGGAAGATGATAGCGACAATGAAGAAACGAAACAAGGTGGAGTAGGAGAAGAATATTTTGATCAGAATGACGCTGATGAAAATGAAGATGTTGCAGAAAATGATCAAGATAATGATTCCAATGAAGCTGATATAGATCAGGATGAGGATTATCTTGAGAAACAAGGAGATGTACAATATCATAACAATGAAGAAGATGTTGTCAACGAAAACCTACCATCGGTAGCTCTTGAGAAAAAAGCAGGCTCTTGAAGATGTGGAGAATGTAAATACCTTTGAGGAAATAGGCATGGTGGGAAAATCCAATTCAATTATTACTATACCAGAGGTCGAGATTGATCAGAAAAAAATTTCGAACATATGTGCAACCCCTGTTTCTAATAGGAATAAAGATGAAAGAGATGTTGTGGGTATTCATCGAATGAGTTGCCAACGCAAAGGTCAGAATGGAATTCACATATTAGCTTCAGAATCTAAGAATGATGGTGGAAAGTCTAAACAAGATATGTTGAGCAAGGTTTCACAGGCAGACCAAGATCATAATGCACTAAATTTCTCAGAAGGCTTAGCTCTTGACAAGGGTTATGAACTTGGTACTTCTCTTATTCTTCAGCCTAATGCCATTCTCAACCAGAGTAAAATGAACCATTCATATATCAATAAGAGTGTTTCACTATCAGAGGAAGTGGTAGCTGAACAAGAACTAAATCTGACCATGGCATCTTCAGGAGGAGCATGCAAATCAGTTACTAATGTTTCTTGTGTTGATGCCTGAGATGTTAAACACTTGATAAAGAAACCTTCAGATTTCCTTTTGGCAACAGACCCTCCCTTGCAAAGGGACAACCACTTAGATAGTAGTCAGATTGATGACAATGTCAATGTTTTGACAATTATTACACAGGACTGAGAGTTTTTCTGCAAAGATTGGAATGTGCCTAAAAGTAAAGGCATTAGTGTTGTGATTGAATTGAAATTTGCTGAAATGAGTGATATCTCTGGAAACTACAAGCAAGTTTGAGCAAGTACTAAGTTTTGTGACAAGGACTTGTTTTTTTTCAAATGGTATTGAATATAGGAAATTTGTTGCAAATACCAGAGACAAATGCAAATAAAAATTTACAATTCAACGAACATAATTCCTCTACAGGTGTGGGAAGAAAATCAGGTAACACATTTCGAAGCAACAACATTCGGATTTGTTACACATATTTTCTCAAATTTCGTTTCATTAAAACGATAGGCGATGAAGCACCACCTCCAGATATGTATGACCCAACGGGGTTAAGTCCAAGAGGAAGTTTATTCAATCCAATCTACCTTGAAAACCTATCCGACAATGAGCACATCCATTCTCAAAACCCCAACAATGGCAAGGTGCAGTTTGACATAAATTATATTCAGCCCTCTCAAAGTGAAGATTGATCTCAGTTCCTAAACAAGGACCATATACTAGACTATGTTAATTCACTCATTCATTGGATTGTACATGATATTCGAATCCCTCAAGATTCCAAAACCCTTTGGAAACGTATAAGTGTTCTTCACCTCCATTGTGACTATAGTCACGCCAACACATCCCTGTTGCATTCTGTGAAGGGATTCGATAGGCTTATGGGGGTGTTGGGTAGGTATTTTAACATAAGAGGGATCGGAGACTAGCATGGTATAGATGAAAGCCAAGCAACCCTAAAATTGTGCTGAGAGATAGTTAAGTTGGCAGAGATTTCGAGGTTTGGCCCAGACAGACCATTATCGTGGCTTTCTGAGACGTCGTGTGGTATCATGCGTGCGATTTACTTCATGGACGGAGACTCGAAAGCCAAAGGCGATATCAACCCATGGGATGTAGAGTTTTTGAATGTGGATGTTCGCACTCTAATTCAACTTGGACTGGCTACCCAACATCGAGATATAGCGACATATTTCGACTTTGTTTGTGGAACTAACGCAGGTACAGTTTTTGAGTGGGAAATGGTCAGAACAATGTGAGAGATGTTGAACATTTCAAATGACCACGCTCTCCAAAGCATTGAACCTGCTCATTGGAAGAGTGTTGAATGTCGAATATGGTTGCCTATGTAGTGGCACGACAAAAGCGTCTTCGCTAATCACTCAACAAAGGCCAGTTCGCAATTCCTATGCAACACATGGTGCAATAGTTGGAGATTGTCGCCAACTGACTGGTCTGACACTCCGCTCCCCACACGTTGTTTGTCATCAGGCAAGCCAACACCATTCGGCAAGGGTTCATTTACATCCGCCTTTTATTTTTGTGTGTCACAGGTTAATGGATCAATCAATCAGATCAAAGCAACGTGGATCTTGGTCCAATCATCGTTGTTATTCGAGGCCACGAAGGCTCCATGGTCAAACGACGGATGGATTTGAATAAACGCAACACTTCATTTAATTATATGATACAAACATAATGCTTCATGTAATTATATGTCTATATCATTGTATAGTTACATAATAAGAACACAGAGAGGGTAGGGTCTGAAGGTTGATGGTCATGTGGTGTCGTGTTGGGGTTGTATGTAACAAGTGTTATAGAGAACCCGTGTGCATATACTCAGTGACCATTGAAAGATGAGGTGGCATTGTGCAGAAATAAAATGGCATCTGATTGTCTCAGCCGGACTTAATACAACTATTTCATTAAATTAACAACATAATAATAAGAAATTTATATAATTAAATTCAATAAAAAAACGATATATATTATTTCAAAAAAAAGGGGGAAGGAGAAGAAGAAGAGAGCCTTAGTTCTAAATAATATCTCCAAAAAGCACTAGTGACTAGCTACATCTACAAAAGCACTAGTGACCAGCTACATGTTGGGGTGCCGGTCACTGAGCAAAGTGAAGAAAATTGTCGACAATAAAGCTTTAAGGACAAAGCTTCTAAAGGAAGAGGTGATGTTATGAACATAAATTACGTAAAAATAATGTAAAAATAGATAATAACACTACATCAAACAATGATTAATTAGTGATTAGTAGTGAAGAGGTGTGTCTCCAAAGGACACGATCATTCATGAAGGGACACCTGCCTAGGTATATAAGGAAAGGCCTCATTGTAACATTGAATCATCACTTGTATTATATATATATATATATATATATATATATATATATAGCCTGGAGCCTTTCCCTCTGCCCCCACTCCATTCCATCATTATTTCACATGACACTTGCCATCTGATGGATGTACCATGGACCTACCACTCCCATAGATGTTGAAACCACCTAATAGTGTCCTTCATCAACCTCTCTTGTCAAGGAAGGAAACATTAGTACATGCTCAAAGCCCATTTGGAAGGGCATGCCACTATCAAGTGCCCACTTCTTCCCTCAATTAGAAAGCTTATTTACTCAATTGCACCAATGATTAATTGTATTGAAAGGTGAGGAGATGCATTGGATCTTATATAAGATTGTGCATGGGTCTTCATCTTGGACTTGGTCTCCGTATACAGGGTCCAAGCCCTTCGAAGGGTCATAATGGCATTTGTAGGGTGAGTGTTGAGAGCCATGGGCCTCCAGCATTAAAGAGCATTGATTGCCATTCCATGGGCTTCTTCAGCACCACCACATTGTTTGTTCGTGGCCCAGCCATTCAGAGATGATGATGCACTTGGACCATGTTGCCATGTTAGCTACACATTGCACCCAACACTTGGTAGTTGATCCAAGGCCGAGAAAAGGTTTTGTCTCATCTAGAGAGACATGAGAGGATATGTGTCATCTTCTAGCCCTCATTGATGGAACATTGACATGATCTTGGGCCATTTGCAGTCCCTTGAGACCTATGTGAAACCCACAAAGCACAAGCTGGAGATTGGAGATGTTTTGCAACATTTAGAGGGCATATCCCTCTTATTCATCACTTTTGAGGCCCTCACCCTCATTCTCAACACATAAGGCCTCAACGCTAGACTGGGGGAGCACTTTGCATTAATTACATGGGCTAAAAGACAAATAAAACAATAATTAATGTATAAGATATCTTGGTTGGCTTGTAACCAAGGTTTGCTACCTAGTTTAAGCACATTAGGGGCTTCTTCTTTACAAAATCGAACTCATAGAACATGTATAAATATGAGAGTCTAACTCTCATTTGAAATCATCACACTTGGGATTTTCAGCAAGCCTCATTAGAGATTTTCGACCTGCAATTTGTGGAGAGATTTGGATGGTCCTAATGCATTTTGACATTTGGTAATTTTTTGCTATATTTATTGGAGCTTCTCTTTGGCATTCTTGTGGATGTATTATCTCTTCATTGTCTTGTAAGCACCTTTTAATGCTATATTTCTGAATTAATGAATGTTTAATCCATGGAATTTTTGTCTTATGGTTATTATTGTGCCCTAATTCAAGAAAAAATGTTTAAGGCCTGCATGTGTTACTCAAAAATTAGGAATGAATGAGTGTTCTGAAAGGACAAATTGCATTTGAATCCTTGAAACTCCATAATAATTGTCATTGAAGTATAAAAGTCTAAAGTTGTCTTTAATTGCATCAATAAATAGTGAAGCTACTTCTTTATGCCTCCTTGAAGAGCGAAGTTTCTAAATCGAGATCATTTTTTACTCTGATCTTCCCAATCTGCTAGGCACTGGTCCTAGATTCTTGGTGATCATATTAACTCAACAAAACATCATTTGTTTCACCTCTTTCTTCCCTCTTTTCTTTGTCCCTTCAAGAATAAGGAAGCTTGCCTGGGGCTTGGTCTAAATTTCAATAGGGGAAAGCTTTTGAAGAACTATTTGGAGAGGCTTATGCGCTAGTGTTTCTTCTAGATCTCCTCCTGAATTGAGGCCATTCTCACAATTAAATCTCAAGATAACTGATGCCCTAGCCATCTTACCAAGTGGGAACCCTAGGCGTTATCCCTCAACTTCGGAATTTCTTGAAGGTTTGTAAGTTAGTACTTGTTAAAGTATATCATTCGCAACCTTTTCTTTTATCTACCCTTGGATGAACTCTTATATCATAAAATTTCTCGACCCGAGATCTCATGTTGTCATACTTTCAAGGGGTTTTTCTTGAAAAGTCTTCCTAGCTTCTCCCAAAGCTCACACTTACATTGAACCTTTCCATTGAATGAGCCTCCTTGCCTCACTTCAAACGAATCCTAGATACAGTTATCACAAGTGAGGAATACTGGGACTCCTCCCATCAGTGAAAGATCCTCAAAAATCTAACCTCTTGTTTCTTACATGTGAAAGCCTCTTTAGGAGTCTTATTCCTCAAGATCTAGAAGGACTTCTGTTTTGAACATAAACTGTCGTTTTGGATGCCTCTCCCCATAAGAACTTCGATAAACCCCGATCATGAATCATTGCCTTAGTAGCCTCCACAATGGACTTGTTCTTCCTTTCAGCAACCTCATTTTGCGGAGGGTTGTAAGGAACTATCAACTCCCTCTTAATCCCTACTTCCTTGCAAAAGGCAATGAGGCCCTTGGAAGTATACTTTCCTCCATTATCTGACCTCATAACCTTGATCTTCTTCTCTGTCAAGTTCTCTACCTGAACCTTGAACTCTTGAAACCTGTTGAAGACCTCATCCTTCGTCTTCATGAAGTAGATCCATCTTCTCCAGGAGAAATCATCAATGAATGTCACATAGTACAAGAAACTACCCAAACACGATGTTGTCATCGGTCTACATACATCTGAATGTATTAGATCCAAGATCTCCTTGCACCTACTGTCACTGCTCAGAAAAGATCCCTTGACATTCTTTCCAAGTGTACAACTCTTGCAAACTCCTTCATGCTCTACCTGGAGCTCTAGAAGACCTGTAACCATCTTCCTCAATGTTGGAAAAGCTTTGTAGTGTATGTAAGCAAATCTTCATTGCCATAACTCACATAGATTGTTGTTATCATGTACCAATGCTCCGGTTGATCATCCCAGGAGTTTGTACAAGCCTCACTCTCAAACACCAATCACCTTTCCAGAATCTACGGTTGAGCCCTTATTCTATACAAGGACTTCTCCGTCAACAAATGCAATTCTATAACCTTTGTCTTCCAAGGAAGAAGTAGAGATCAGGTTCTTTTTAAACTTGATACACACAACCAACGTTGCGAACATCGGCATCAGCATCTTGTCACAGATCAGATTTCAGAATAGGTGTCTTCAAGGGATGATCTCAATGGCTTTTTTTCACCAAAACTCTGATACCACATTGATTTTCTAGTGCTAATCAGACAAGCACAATTTTCTGCAACTGATAATTACTTTCAATGATATATGATATTACTTTAACACGGTCCAGAAAATCTTTAAGAAATTACACTTGGAAAATTCCACCGGTAAAACATTGTCTTTCTCAGAAATTCAACTCCTTAGAAACTTC
The DNA here is from genome assembly GCA_000404065.3 of Pinus taeda. Lineage (NCBI taxonomy): Eukaryota > Viridiplantae > Streptophyta > Pinopsida > Pinales > Pinaceae > Pinus > Pinus taeda. The sequence goes on from APFE030284921.1 coordinate 48,399, forward strand.
ATCCACTCCCTCAGATTGCTTCCCACATGTGAGAAAGAGAGAAAAAAGTGAGTGATTGGTGAGTGAGTAAATGAGATGTTCCAATGTCTTTTTATAGTAATATTAAGATGTCCAAAGAGGCATGTCTCTTTGCAAATTTAGTTTAATTTTCTTTCTTTCAATTTTCTCTCTTCTAATTTAAAATTTAATTTTACTTTCTTTCAACTTGTGTATTAGGGTGCCCAAATAGGCACATCTCTTCGCAAATTAAATTAAATTTTCTTTCTTTTCATTTTCTTTCTTCTAATTTAATATTTAATTTTTCTTTCTTTTAAGTTTTAACTTCTGCCGCTGGGGAATACCTCCTGCAGCTACCCAAAAAAAATCAACACATAACACGCATTACATATTAACATAAAGAGCACACAAATTGAAACGAACAATATTTCAATTACTAACGGAAGTCTAGCATAAGGACAGTCAATTGAAATCCATGAACGATCAATATTAATAATGAATCAAATAGATGATAAGGTCAATGATAGGTACAATGCCATGTGACAGTATAGTTATATGCATTTACTAATGACAATGGTTGATGGGCATTGTCCTTTGGTTAGGTCATGTCCTTAAGTCAGAACGTGTCACTTCAATTATTATTATATTTGATGTTTACTTATATATTTATATTCAGTACACAAATATATATACACCATAAGAAAGATAGTGTTTCTTTTTCAATATGTTAGCCTACAGCATGTATCAAAGTGTCTTCAGGAATGTTTCCGAAGGGTTACGAAGTAGCTCATACTATCTGACTAACAAATGTAAAGAGGTTCCTTAAAACATAAACAACAGTAACATTGAGATTTCACTTCACTCTCCATGATGGGGAGAAGAGAGAAAATATATCATATTCTACTGAAATTTCAAATGTCTAATATTCAGCATTTTTGACAGATTTGAAAAAAACAAAGAAAAACTATCCCACCCGGTAAAAGGGGTGATCACTCAAATAAAGACCGGTTAAGAAAGGATTGCATATATGCCTAGTATAAAAGCTCATCCTTAGCATTAGAACAATCAAGATAATCATATATAATAGGAAAGCCCTTTAAAAAAGAAAAATATATTCAATCAGTTCAATTCTAAATGTAATACTTTTCAACTGGAGAAATCAGAAATGTTGATGTAATCAACATACCCTTTGCAAATAATCCTTGAAAGAGTCCCATGAGATTTCTGACAGTGCGGACCTCAAGCGATCTGACTTCAAATCATTTGCTTCAGCCAGCTTAGCAACTTCTTCAATAAAAGCTTCGACATTGGTATTACTTGTTTGTGAACTATATAAATGTTGTGCCTCATACCAAATCATTAACTGGTTTAGAAATTCTAAAGCCTTGGCACGGTACCTGACTTATGGTACAAAAGATATAGTTAGGCAACCACTTTACCATACAACTAGATATGTATTTGTATCATTGAATGTATTATACTGCTACCAACAGTACTTTAGACAATAAATTCTAGAAAGACCAAATCAACAAAGAATGGCAGTAGTCCTGCTTGTCTCATACCGACCTGAAAGAAGATGCAGTAACATCAATAACTTTGACAAGAAGCAAGACAGGAGATCCTTGAGAAAATGAAACTGGATTATCAATGTTATATAATATTCCAATACGTGCCCTTTTGGTTCCATCCAACTGCATAAATTCAGGCGAAGACCAAATCCATAAAATGTTCCATAAATAGAAAGTCAGGATTAAATTTGACTGGTACATCATGAAACTGTGCCAAATCCATAATTTGAAGTCAAACATGTAAAGGACATGCTTACCAGATAGCGAAGTCCATGACGAAGAAATTTCAACCCTTTCTTTGAGGTAAGATCAACAGCGAGAAGATGGGTGACTGGCTTCATGTCATCTTCAGCTATATCAGGTAGACAATCACATACAAATAAATCAGCCTCATGTGAATGCCCACTTTCCACTATGCAAAAATTCCCTCTTCAAAACCATCCAACATAATTTCAAAAAATATAACTGTAGCTTACTTTCTGGAGAATGTAAATATTGAAGTTTCATCACCACTGAATCTCTCTTCAAAACTGATGTAGCAAGGGACACAAACTTCTGATGATCCTTTCCCTCTCGAATAATCTGCCCAAAGGATTAGAAATCCAACTGTTCAACTAATAAGCAGAAAATGTAAACATAAAACTAAATTTACAATCCAATTTGACACATAAATAAGATTAACTAAACTTTAGCTCAGTTTCACACAAACTAACAATATCTAAACTTTTGCTTAGTTTGACATGAATCTTTCACATGCTCTGCTTACATGTGGATTGTATCTAGGATGACCACTCTCTGAAAGGAATTTTTCCAGAACATCCGTACGGGAATTAATATGTCCATAATACACCCCCTCCTGAAGTTTCATAAGATCCTCATTCATAGCTTGTAAGGCTGCATCTTGTGCCTATACCATGAAACACTGTTCAGTTTAGGATATGTGTGCATGACATCAAGAAAACAGCGACTTTATCAATTATAAGCCAACTTCATCCAAATACCAAAAAAGTCAACATTAAGTACATTCCAAGTGTAATTGGCCAAAGATCGAGTTCTAAAGAACCTAATACTGCTATTCATGTTAACACAAAAAGGTATTTGACACTACAGTGAAATTTTCAACCAAAAACTACAATAAGTGGTGCAGACTGTCAAATGCATTATCCCCAAGTGGTTGCAAGGAAAATTGTTATCAGCACGCTGGGGTTCAAATCCCATGTTGTAACAAAACCTTGAGCTTCTGCAGAATGCAATATACCCTAGGTACCATCCTCAGAAAGAAGGGAAGTGCCCAGAGGGTTTACCCAGGATATATATTTCAAGTAAAAAGAAAAGTGGTGCAGAACTTCAAACATGGTCAATATGAAACTAGAGCACCTCCATAGACATGCCCCTTTCTCGCTTGATTTTCTTAGCGAATTATCAATATATCATATGTATGGATCTAACACAAAAGCTATATTACCTGGCTGGATCCATAAACGAGACCATTCATCAAGAGACAAGGTTGCATTCTAGACAATCCCAGCTTGTAGACAAAAAAGGTGCTCTGGTCAGCTCGTTCTTTGAATGTCAACTCATTTTTCATCTTCAGCAAGATCTCTTGTGGTGGAGAATTAGCTTTCGATCTGCTCAGCAACAAAAACATGTGATTTTATAAAACAAACTAGGCAGACAAGACTACGAAATTTATACAACCAGAAAAATACTTGATTAGTGTCTGTTCACATATACCAAAACTAAGAATACAAGAACGAAATACAACTTCTCCAGTGAAAAAGCATCTGTGTTTCAAAATGTGGAAATGATAAGACAATGCAGCAACCTCCTCCCTACTTGCATGCTTACTCTCCCTATCTGGGATTCTATTCTTGTATGTGAGCATTTTTAGTGCTCTTATGTGAGTATTTGTATTTCAAAATGTGGAAGCAAAGAGACATTGCAGCAATCTCCTTTATATTTGCATGCTTTCTCTCCCTCTTTAGGTTCATATTCTTCTATTTGTGTTGATGTGTATTCATATCAGGAAAATAACTATGAAAAAAATAAAGCGAGATAATGGAGAAAATTGTACATGTTTTTAACATGCACAGAACTCGAATTCAAATTAGAACGCAATAAACAACTAACCAAAGCAAGCATTACTTCCAAATGTGCTAAGAAATAAAAAGCAGTGAAAAAGTTAACCAAAATCAAGTTCACTGAGAAAAATGCACACATTTTTCACATAAAGAAAATTCAAGCCCATATATCCAATTTGAACACAAAACACAATAGACCAAACAAGGCCCTGTCACAATTCATTCTAGTATATCTATGGGAGCAGAAGGTATTTATGAAGTACCACTGTCCTAATTTAAACAACATTATCTAGGGTAATCAAGATGAAAAAAATGCGAGAAATATATAAGGGGATTGGCTCATACAGAACATCGAACCAAATCTTTGAATAAAAAACATATTAAAAAGATAATTTCAAAAAAACCTTATTAACAAGTAAACAGAAGAAAATGATAGCTTTCTGTCTCTACTGCTTTCAGTTACAATGCTTGTGATGTTCAAGAAAGGAGAAGAATGCCATTGTTAGAATAGAAATGTGATTCAATTTGTTTGAATCTTTTCATATATATGACGAGTGAAGAAATCATATTTTATTGTTCGAAAGGGACACCAAAAACAGAGGATATGTAAAAGAAATAAATAAAAAGCAATAGCATCCTCTAGATAGATATTGTCCAAAGAATGCTATGCATACATTAGTATTCTGAACTAGAAAATAGTAAAGTACAAAACCATCAGCCCAACACTTAGGTCACAGATTTTAATCTGGCTGAATCCCCCAGGCTTACCAGCTGCTATAGTGGTTGGCAGTTGAAACGTCCTCCACCCAGATAATCCAGGGAAAAGGAGGGTATCCATTGAGGTTTTCCATGGAAAAAAACTGAGGATCACATGGGTTTTCAATCAGGAATATTTAGCTCTTGACATTTGAAATTTGGTCAGGAATCAAAGCAATCAGAACAACCTACAACATTAGTCATATCTATCTGAACAACTAGAAGCATTGGAATGAGAGTATTATCTCATTAAATAAACGTTTGATAATGTCCACATCCAAATACTTTGTATTTGCAACAAACAAAGTGGGGTAACTCCCAAATGGATTATAGAGGATTCCATGTAAAACACAAAACATAATTACTTTTAAGAATGTTGAAAATGTAGCGAGGAGTCTTTTGGCTTTTGCCTTAGCCAATGAAGACCTCAACTTGTCTTTCTCTAGCATGAGTGCAAGCTCATGAGATAGACATCAGTTACAATGAGTTTATTTCCAGTTTACTAGAATGATCATCTAGAATGCATGCGTAGAGTTGGAGCTACAGTTACATGGAGTCTTCTTTAGTTTGACTACAGAATGAGTTCAATTAGAATGAGTTAGTCTTCAATGTGGATTGGAGAGAGAACAAGTTAAGACTCCAAGTGTTGATTGGAGAGAGAACAAGTAGAACTCTCATTTAACTCGCAATCACAGCTCGACTTTTAAAATTGAACTAGGCCTTCCTTGCATACTCGAATTGGGTCAATAAAGAGGAGGATGAAGGCACAAGATCATAACAAGTTTGTGCGATCATCTTCGATTGTGGAGTGCATATTCTTGAAGAGCAAGTGTGCACAAGATTTAGGAGGCATGTACGGCTAAAGAATAGTAGTAGATTTGCGCTAGGAAAAAGAAGGCCTAGTGCGCAAGGAAATAGAAGCAAGGATCAAGGATTTTCAAGGCAAGTTTGGGCTATTCTGCAAAAGGACAAGTGTGTTCTCGTAGACAAATTGGCAGCTACAAAAGGTAGTGTGACTTGTAATAGATCCATCTGCTCAAGAACTATCAATAAAATACCAAAACAAAGAAAGTAGGTTTTCCCTTTTGGGTTTCCTGAGTAAACAAGTGCGAAATTTTGTGTGATTGTGCTTTTACCTCTATATTATTTTCCGCCTCCGCAACAGTATGTTGGACTAGAAAGTGACCGATGCATGGGTCAAACCCAAAGGCAATATCAAGAACCCATATGGATACCCATGGGTAGTCCTGTGAGTACCCTGTTCTTTGACTCTAATCAGGTGATGCTCCAATTGAAGATCAAACTTCAAGGAATGCAATCCTCCTTGACGCTCATCCATCCACTCATCGATCTTGGTTAAGCCAGGCCCATTGATATGCCTAATGTCCCAATCAATATGTCTCCCTAGAAGCAATGCTCTGAGATCCCACTATGCATCACCATACACCCCTATGTAAAACCATGCATCACCGTACTCCTCTACATACCCTTGCACACCATGGCATATCCCTGTACCCCACTGGCTATCCCCATCTGTTGTCGACGCACCCTGTACTGTCTAGAATACCGCATGTGGAAATGTATCTACCATCCTGCTAGTGGACCCACCATGATGTGAGTCATATCTCCTCTGTTCTAGTAGACCTAAGTGGCATTACTCCTCACATGCTAATGGGGATGTCACTGTTGTGTAGATCCTCGGTGGCTCATGTGCCCAATACATCAATGGAAGAACATCATCCCCATATACCACTTTATCTGGTGGCATACAAATGGCATCCCATCTGAATAACTCTTGTCGGGGCATGTTGACCACCTTGCAACCACACACATGAACAATGCGCCAAGACATCTCCCGAAGTATACATGCTCCTGCATCAAACCAACTCACCACTAGCGTTGACCATAACTCTGACTGAAGTGTGAATGAACATGAAAGCTTGATCACTGGGTCAATGCCATAGTCATCCTTCATACCTGATAAACAAATGAAAACCACACCTGAATCCCAATGCCAACTAGGGTCTCCAATATCCACTCCACTCGTGTCAACTAAACCTGGATCCCAGATGGATGTATCCACATCTGAAATATATCTATATCTACACCTTGTGGGTGTATAATCAAAAACCTCTAGAACATGCCTCTCTGCAAGTGTTAGTTCATTTGCGTGCTCCTCGTGCTCCATTATCACAAGAGACTCCTCTATCAAATCATGAGTGTCCCTAACATCCTCTTGTGTGATGGTTGCCATAGAAGAATGTACACAATTCAACTCCATACAATGTTGGTCAACCTGCAACCCTAATTCTTGAAGAGCCATCTGAGTGATCTTCAAGGACTCCTGGGAAATCTCAAGCTTATAAGTAAGTCAATCGACTTCCTCCTCTTTCTCTACTAGTTGTTAAATTGGCAACTAGGGCCAAACTCCATGTGGGTCGGCTTATTTATGGCAGATGATATTTTTATTGGATCCCTCTCGTCGAGAGGTGTAGGATTGATCCAAAGATCATCCGATTCCGATAAGTATTTATGGAGATATGAATTTATTTTGTTTATATATTTATTATCAAGCCAACCAGTGCTTATGTAGGCTCTAGAAGCCCAACCAACGTGTCTATTCATCATCCTCGCTTTAGTATGAATAGAAGAGTTTTGATTTCAATTGAAACACTCATTTTTGTGATCTCCTCTCCACGTCTTGGGTTTTTGGAAGGAGAGTCACAAAAAGAGTACGCTGGCCTAGATTAATTCATCACAGTCTTATAAGATATACGATGCTCAAAATACACATTGTTCATGGTGGATATGCTTTGAATATTATATGCTGGTTCATGGAGTCATGGAGATATTCACGCAATCATCACATGCCCTAGCTTATACGTTGCTGTGGAGCCTAATTACAGTAAGGTAAGGAAAGACATCAAACCGCAGTGAGGGAAGGACTACAGTAAGGGAAGGAATAAGACTGATATTCACGGGTCATGGAACAACATATCTTCGCACAGCATTTCA
>APFE030284921.1:55835-78123 GCA_000404065.3 Pinus taeda
GAGCTAGCAGAGCCAGTGGAGCTGAGCAGAGCAGAGTTAGCAGAGCCAGTAGAGCTGAGCAGAGCAGAGTTAGCAGAGCCAGCAGAGCTGAGCAGAGTTGGGCAGAGCAATGCAGGGCACTGATGGCCGAGATAGTACAGTCGGACTTATGGATCACTGGATGGAGTTCTCCCTAGTTGAGAGGGAGTGTTAAATTGGCAACTAGGGCCAAACTCCATATGGGTCGCTTATTTATGGCAGCTGATATTTTTATTGGATTCCTCTCATCGAGAGGTGTAGGATTGTTCCAAAGATCATCCAATTCCGATAAGTATTTATGAGATATGAATTTATTTTGTTTATATAATTATTATCAAGCCAACTAGCGCTTATGTAGGCTCGAGAAGCCCAACCGACGTGTCTATTCATCATCCTCGTTTTGGTATAAATAGATGACGATTTGTTATCATTTTGGATGTGTATTCTTGGTGTGATCTCCTCTACATGTCTTTGGGTTTTGGTGGAGGAGAGACACTAAGAGTATACGCTGGCCTAAGTACAGTATGATGCCCTAGTTTATACACAAATGATGCCCTAGCCTGCACGCTGTTCAAGAAGCCCTAACGCAGTCCTGTAATGGAATCTCCTAGCCACAGTAAGAGAAGACATTCTTACGCTGTTCATGAAAACCTATACACAGTTCATGATGAGGATTCTATGCAGATATGGAGGCCCTAATACGCTGTTCTAAGCAGTCCTAATCGAAGTCAATGGATGCCCTTTATATGCTGTACAGATATGTTGTTCATAGTGGTTCATATATGCTGGTCATAGATATACGCTGTTTTCAAAGGATGTTATACACTGGTCATAGAAACACTTTAACACAGTCAATGAGACACAGTTATAGAAACTCTAATACGCTGGCATGAGGGACTCTTATACGCAGAACGCAATCCATGGAATCATTTATATGCAGGTCATAACCGTAGCATTTAAGATTGCCCTTAGTCACAATACATGAGGGTAAATACGCAGCAAGTCAAAGAGATCTGGCCGCAGTTAGAAGGGAGGCCTGTAGCTACCAAAAGGAATACCTTACGCAGTATGAAGGTGTCTCTATTACGCAGCCCTAACACAATGAACAGCAGTGATACAGTCTCGATATATTTAGTCTCGGTGGTGACTACAGTGAGTAAGCACAGAAACTCGTATTCTTCTCTAATGCATTCGAATGGGTATGAAGAAGATCTCAGATGGGGTGAAGTGCAGAAAGAAGATCTCGCATTACGAGAAGCAGCCTTGGCATATATATATGTATCTTGGTACTCCTACAGCAGCATACTATTAACACAGTCACTAACAATGTCTCGGCATAGTCATGCTGGAAAGAATTTTGATGATGACAGTGAATCTCGGCATACCTGTCAATGGAGACGAACAGTCTCGATATATTTAGTCTCGGTGGATATCACAGTGTTCGGATCTGTCTCCTAGTAATCTTGGTATATATGTATCTCAGTAATCCCACAACTACACATAGTCTTGGCATACATCTAGTTGCAGTCATGGTCTTATTTTTATCATGGACATAAAAGGCAGCATGATAAGATCATGGACATAAAGTGCAGCAGGATAAGATCATGGACATGGACAGCCACATGGTGTAGTATGCAGTGGTGCAACTAGAGAACCAGATGCAGCACGATGATAGGTGAAGGAGTCACCTTGAGAATCAGTTGAAGCAGAATGTCTTCAACTGATCTCATCATGATACGAAATGATCTATGCTAGATAAGTCAAAGTATTGAATTCTGTTGTAATTGTACTATCTCTCTCTCTCTCATTCTCTGTTGAACTTTGAAGATAAAAGAAGATTTGATCAAAGGGTTTCCCCACACATTGTGGGGTTTGTCCCTGGCTTGCGCCATATCTTGTGTCCTCTTGCGTTGGCTTGTCTTCTGCGATTTATATTAACGCTTGTCCTCTTGCGTTGGCTTGTCTTCTGCGATTTATCTTAACGCTGATGTGATTGCTAACTGTGAAAATTTAAATAAATTTCTCCAGCATAGAACATACCTAAACTTAACACTAGTGCATCATGATATATCTCAATAAGCATGAGTAGGTGATCTCTATCTGAAAGGAGGTATAGGTAGTTAGCTAGTGCATCATGATATATCTCAATAAGCATGAGTAGGTGATCTCTATCTGAAAGGAGGTATAGGTAGTTAGATTTCATCTCTACTAATGCCTTCCTGAGGGTCTAAAAATCTGCAAGTGAAGGCTCTCCTCCTAAAGTGTCATGTGCCATTTCACTTCTCCAATAATAATCTGTCACCAATACCAGTGCATCATCGTATTGCCTCGTGGCGGCCCTAATCTTGTTTGTGTCCATCTTCAACTAGTTTTCCAAGTTATAGCCATAAGTAAACTTGTGAGCAATATTTACCTCATCAACCGATGGGACTGAGTTTATCATCTTTCCACACCTCTTGCGAATCATTAACTGTTGTGGCCTCATGATTTTCTTTGTACTCGTCATCTAACTCAACAATCTCGCTAAGTGACGACAAGCATTTTGTAGCAATTTCTGATTACCTTTCATCCCAAACTCGCATTCCAAATTGTTGGGGTGAACCTGTGATAGCTTCATTTTCAACGGGTGTGACTTTTCTCAATTCGCCCTGGAAAGTTTGTTTATGGTTTTCTCTTCAATCCTTGTTTCCTGGTCCTATTCCTTTTCCTATTTACTGAATTTGATGACACCCATGCTTCCATATCCTCTATCACCTTTGCAAAGGTTTTGTTATAATTTTCAAATTGTTTGGCAAATAATTCTTCTTGACTTAGAAGCATTGTTCCCTTGTTATAATCGGCCATTTGACCCCAACAACTGTATCTTGACACCTTCAAAATAAAGTCCTCGAACTTGGCTTTTCAAAGATAATCCATGGCTGAGCCAAGATCAATGCTCCAATACCACAGTAAGATACCAAACTGTAACACTGCTAGTTTTTTTTTTTTTTTTTCTGAGTTTTGGTTCGAGTTTTCAGTGATGAATTCTTCAAACATGTTGTCTACACTCTGCTGTAGGTGTTCACTGTAAATTTTTTAACTTCTGGGCATTGCATCCAATGACTATCATGAACCAACAGACTTCTCAAATCACAAATATACTCCTTATAGCAACTCAGAAATAATTACACAGTTGATACACTAATAATATAATCCACAAACAGCCTTCTCACATTCAAGATCTGAGTATATTGTGAATTAGACAGAAGTAAGAACCTGATAAGTAGTGGCAGTAAACAGTAGGCAGCACATCAATAGATATCAGCCCTCTTTGAATAATATACCAGCTTTGTTGGAAGACCAAGATAATGCCCAGGTACAGGAAATCAAACCAGAACTCCCAGGTATAGAGACACACTTAACCAGCAGCTGATAGATGGGTATAACTAGCAGATTTGGTCACCATAAAGAGTCCACAGCCTGTCTAAATCACCAGCAGAGGCTCCCATCCCAATGCACCTCCAAATAGACACAAAATCAAACACCTCTAGAGACAATATGCAGCCCCAACACACAACAGTTTTGTGACACCCAAATAGTGGCTACACTTGCTCATGTAGACAGCAAAACGACCCAGAAAATGGCAACAAAATGTTCCCAGCTGGAAGAGAACTTGTCTGGCAGAAAATGGGAGGGGATTCAACCAATGTGGAAAAAGTCAAAGTCAGGATTAATTCAGCAAGGGTCCAAAAGTTGAAAAACTCATCAAAGTCTGGAGTTTTTTGAAAAACTTGGCAAAAAGTCAGCAAAATTAAAAAAAAAATACAAAATTATTCATTTTTTTAATTTTTTTTAATATCTAGAGTATCCACAACATCAAATAAATGCATTTCTACACAAACATGTAAAGAAAGCTAATATATAGTATGTATATGAAGTCTAGTGCTACATCACATATCAAAATAGTGAATCAACTCCTGAATTTTGAGTCCTGTCTGAGTCTCAACTCTCAAGAGTCAAAATATCAACAAAAAATATAATAAATGTATATCATGGGTCATCTAAAAGTCATCAAGTAATCAGACACTGAGATCTTCTTCCCCTTTTAATTTTTGTTTCCGCTAATTGTATTAAGAAATAAGTCATGCATTTATTCAGTAGATTGTAATATGCTTGGGTAATAAGGTGTCAGGTGATAGGTCCAATGAAAATTAACAGTGAGCATCACAGTAGATGTGAAAATTAATGCTTGGTGACTCCAAGCTGCTTATTTTCTGAGAAAACAGTAGATGTTAGATTACTAACCTAGCCTTGGCATCTATTATTCAAAAACTCTTGGAAGTAAAATCCACTTCTGATATATAACCTTTTCCCACATTTACAGGGAGTTCACCACTAAAGAAGATTCCCTTTCAAAACATGCTCTCATTGCAGGAAGGATCTTTGTTGTCACAAGATTTCACAGGTACTTTGTTACTGTCCGAAAAATGGGTTCTTTTTTGAGGCACTGGTTTTGCTTTTTTTGGACAGGTTGTTGCTGTTTGATCTTCATGACCTCCTCTTTGTTGCTTCTTTTGGAAGCATTCAACAACTGTAACAATGTTTTTGATAGTGTGGAGTTCTTTCTACGGAAGACTGTTGTATGCCTGTCCTTTTGGTACTTTTATAATCTTTTGAAGGGGCAGTGGCTGTTAGAGTCTGGGTCACTGAAACCCTGGAGGCTTAGCCAATGGATATTTTGCTTTCTAACTAGAAATATGAAGTATAAAGATTGTTTTTCCTTGGAAAACAAAAACATGTCTTAACCTCAAAACTAACAGATTACAAATGAGACTGCTATACTCGCAAGAAGTATGACAAACAATACAATGCAATAACTTGAAAATGCATGGATGGAAGCTTCAATTTACAGTTTTTTCACCTTTGCAGCTTCTTTATCCGCGGCCTGGGAAGGGAGGCCGACTTTTTGGGTTGGCTCCCGATTTATAAGGAAAAAATCGTGATTTTTTCCTTTGCGAAAAAGTCACCAAAAAGTCGGGGAATTAAATCGTTTAGTTCAAAAAATCGTGTTTTTAGGATTAAATCGTGATTTTTTGCAGACTTTTTCCACACTGAAGCGAACAAAGTTCTTCTCTAGATTAATTACTCCAAAAAACTTGCAATATGAAATTATCCATTGAGGATATAAATATTATATTAAATGTATGAATAAGAATAAAAATGAATGATTTACAAATGCAAACGAGAGGCTTGTTTATATACCAAGCAAGTGTCTCTTCATGAAGAGTCAAGTCCTATTAGACATGCCTCTTCAACCTAATTACTAGCTTAACTAACTATTATTTATGATTATTATCTTTTACATTATATTTATATTATTTATATATTTTATTCGTTACATTGCCTTCTTCCTCAAAAAGCTTTGTCCTCAAAGCTTGTCGATGAAACAGGCTTGATCTCTTGATCTCTTTTTCTGCTTCAAAAGTCTTTATGTCTCGGAAGAGTCATCTTCATCGATACAAGCTGATATGATCTTCTTAGTGACAAACAAAATTGTCGCACTGAGAAGGGATCAAACCATCCCAGATTAATCTTCTGTATAGTATTCTAATCACTAGAATTCTGTACCGACTTGTCAGCATAAGACTGGATTGAAATTACATCACTATTATTTGGAACATCAGTTTGTTGTTTCAGTTCTGACTGGTTCAAATATGTAGCATGGCTGATTCGTCTATTCTCATGATTCGGACGCCGATATGGAACTTTTTCGGTTTGATTTCTCCTTACTAGGCATGTGCCAATTTTTATGGTTTCTTTTGGAAAAGTTGTTGTTGAGATGGTTATGGAACATTCACTTGGGATGTTCATTGTCTGAACTGCAACATCTACGTGTGTCGTTTCTTCAACTAACTCGTCTTCTTGAGTTGTCATATTCACTGGATCGGTATTTGTTGTTTTCCCATCAACTTGAATTCCTACATTTGATACTTCTTTCTCGATAAATTGTTTACCTTGTTTTCTAATGACTTCTTATTCTTTTTAAGTTTCTTAATTTGCATCAGCAATTTTTCACTATGGTTTTTAAGTCAGGAAACTTCTTCATTTTTATCAACAGTGGTTTTATTAATTTCGTTTTGCATATTTTGTAATACTTTTTTACCTTCTTGAGAAATTACTTTAGAAATATCTGAGATATCTTCTGGCGTTACTGAGTTTGGTTCCAGTGTAAAATCTTGGAGCGTTATTTTCTTCTTTTTGTAAGAAAATGTCAGAAACTTCTTTTTGTGTTTAGAATAAAGGAACCTAGAGTTTCCATCCATGGTGATCCCAAAACAATACCACTATCGTTAGAATATAAGGTTTTCATGGTGAATTGCGAGGTAAAAGTGTAATCTCCAATACTTAAGTGTAGATTGCTTATGTCATATTGTTTGCCAAAAATATTTGTTTCAACTATATTTGATTCAGAAATCACCAATTGGTTAGCACATTTAGGACTAACATAATTACTTCTTTCAGCAGGACAGATAGAGATTATGATGTCTCTTCCTGCAAGTGATCCTTTGATTTGAAATAGTGTGTACACTGTAAACACATGTACTATAGGTTTCAGGAAACCTTTCATTACTAGTCTCCATTTTTGCCTTGATGTTTTTACGTAAACAATATGTCAACTGGAGCTGTCTTTTATTATAAAATATCACTTATTTCTTCTACATACATTTTTCAAATATTCTCTTTTAATGTGGATTGTTAAAACTTGAATACCCTCTTATTAAAAAAATACTCCTTTATATTGTTGCCCTCTATATATGTATGTATTTCTTTATATTAAGACCCCTTTTCAAAATAACTTTATTATCTTATAATAATAATAGTCACTTCTTCTCCCCGGCTGCGGGTGTATAACTTAATGCGAGGTACAAGGGCAGCATTCCCACTGGACAAGTGGCAGCCCAGTCCCGCCACTTGTATGGTTAGCATGACGGCAAGCCATCCCCGCAAGGATAAATTGAATGCGGCCATTAACTTCACTTTGCAGTCCGCCGTCTGTAGCACGATGGAGCTCCCGCGGCTAGTTTCTCTGGCGATTTGGTTTCAGATCCTCTGTTGGGTTATGGTGATGGCTTTGGGCGCCTCAATGCGCCATTATAAGAGCTCGCCTCCGCTGGCCTGGACGAGCAATTCGGCGTTGTTTCAATTGGGGTCTTGGCCTCTGCTGCATTCGGTGTCTTGGCCTTTGGTTTATCTGGGGACTCAGCCTCGATCTCAGTCGAGGTCCCGGCCTTCGGCTCAGCGAGTCTCGGTCTCTGCCTCTTAGGGTCTCGGCCTCCATCACAGGCTTACCCGCATCTGTTCTCCCTTCTGTTATGGTCGCTCATTGAGTTCTATTTCCTCGCCCCTCTATGCCTCTATCGCCTTTCCTCTGTGGCTCACTGTGCCTTCGCTCACCGTGCCTTCGCTCGCTGTGCCTTCTTGGCTCATTGTGCCTCCGCTCACTGTGCCTCTACTCTTTGCGCCTTCTTGGCTCATTGTGCCTCCGCTCTCTGTGCCTTCCTGGCTCCAGCGTCACCTCACCTGGGTCTTCAGCATGCCGCGTGAGCGGCTCCGACTCATCAACAGGAGGGGAGGTTCTCGGGGTGGCTCAAGAGGACGGGCTGTCCAACAGCGCTCCTCCAATACCACGGACCCTTCCTCAGAAGAAATAGAATCCCCAGCTACCAGGAGAGGCAGAGGAAGAGGTAGAGGGCGGGCTCGTATTGCGGATTGTGCGCACAGCGCTCATCCCACCACCCGTTTTCGAATTCCTTGTACCCTGGCCAATTCCTCCTCTATAGTTTCCGTCAAGATTGAAAAATGTGAGAATTCTGCTCAACCCGGAGCCTTTTCTGAGCACAGGCAGGGCACTCCTGTCCCATGCCAAGGAATTCTATCCGCGGAGAACCCTGGAGCAGTTGCCGGTCCAAGCGAGCCAGCCAAAGATGCAGTTCTACAGTCAGACTCCAGTGCCTCAGAGCAGTATGGGTGCAAGATAGTCAAGGAGCAGCCTTCCACCTCCGTGGACGTATGAGCTCACCTTCGATTCCTTTTTGGTCTAGCAAACGAAACAGGAGGTCGCCTCCCTTGCACTCCATAGTACACATGCTGGTTTGAGGTCTACGCCTACTTCGCTTGGTGGTTTTGTTAAGGTTGTTGTCTTGTTTAATTATGTTCGGGTTTGAGTTTGTTTCAGTTCAGTCCATGCTTGGACTCAGCAAGGTTCTACCTCTGTTTGTAATACATTCTGGGTAGTTTTGGTTTAGATGGGTCGAGTCAGCTTCCAAAAGTCTGTCGGTCAGTTCCTGGTTATTTTTGGACAAGTCAGTTCTCAGGGAAATTTTGCCCTCCAATGTAAGTCCACTGATCAATCCATAGTCAGTATGGAGAGAATCTTCGAGGCCTGCCTCGCCTGTAACATTTTTTGTATAATAATAGGAGTAGACAAATTTACAAAAAAAAAAAAACAGTTTCACTTCTTCTTTTTTTAATAACAAATTGGTCCCTTTTTTATATACTTAATTACTCCCTTGATAACTTTTTAATGTCATCCCACTTAATAAATATAAAGGTCACGTCTTTTCATATGACACGGTCATGATGTTAAAATACCATGGTCTATTACCATGGGTTGTTTTTAAAACCTACATTAAAATGTTCTCCACGTAAAAAGTAAAATGTATTCCTTTTGTTTTTTGTTTGTTTGTTCTTTTTTACTTTTTAAAATACCATGGGCAATTACCATGGGTTGTTTTTAAAACCACGGGCTTCTCCACGTAAAAAGTTTTAAATATACTTGGTATGAGATTTTGTATCCGTTTTGTTTTTTCTTTTACTTTTTTGTCTTCTTCTATTTAGTTTATTTACTTTTTTTTTTTGGTTAATTTTTTTTGTTATGGCCAAAGGCCTAGAAAAATGGAGAAAAGGAGAAACTCCCAAATATTTAGCGAAAAGCTTGAACTGCAACAGCAATAAATTTGATGAAGAGTCGATACCCAAAGACTTGGATCGAAGAACGAGCTCTGTGCACCGGTTAAGCAACCTAGAGGACCGAACTGCTCTGATACCAAATGAAGCAAACGAAGTTCCTTCTATAGATTAATTACTCCAAAAAACTTGGAATATGAAATTATCCATTAAGGATATAAATATTATATTAAATGTATGAATAAGAATAAGAATGAATGATTTACAGATGAGAACGAGAGGCTTGCTTATATACCAAGCAAGTGTCTTTTCATGAAGATCCATGTCTCTTATTATACATGCCTCTTCAACCTAATTACTATCTTAAGTAACTATAATTTATGATTATTATCTTTTACATTATATTTATATTATTTATATATTTTATTTGTTACAACTGGATTCAACCTCCCTTCTTTTCATCAAATTTTTTTTCTCAACTACAAAACTTCGACCAGAAAGGAAATGAAAAATTTGGTGTCTATTCAAGCTCCAAAACTTGTCTTATGGCACCAGACATTCGATTTCCTTTGGTTGTATGAGATTTGACTATCAAATTGACCCCAGCAATGGCTTGGCACTTGATATCTTCATTGGTATCTCCCAGCGTGTCACAATGAGATGGAAAATAACTAATGAGACCATAAAATCAACCAGAACACAAGTATACCTCTTTATTTCTCGAAAATCTTATTCTCCATTGAAGCTCAATGGTGAAATCTAAATGACTTCACTCTCACTTCCAGACTAGGGAGTTTGCTATGGCAGCTCGGGTTCCAAAGCCCTCAGCTTTCTCTTCAAACTCTCTCCAAGAGCTCTCTCTTCAAACTCACACAATGCACAAATGAGGAGAGTCTCCTCATTTTCCTTATTTAATGCATTTAGGGTTGTCTTTTCACCTTCCTCTTTTTTCTTTCCTTTTTGTTTTTTTATAACTCACCTTTTCCCTCCAATTAAATATTTAAAACCACTTTTCTTTTCTTTATTTAATAAAGTGACTTTTATAAACTAATTAAAGTCACTTTTAATATTAGAAAATGCTTAATTCACCTATGTGGTCACACTGGCCACCCAAAGCCCATTTTTATCATTCTGCCCTGTAGATCAACACACCCCGATTCCAACAAGCTATTACACTAATGTGTTTCTCCAAGTAATCAGCGTAAAAGTACCTTAAGCATAAATAACTAAAATATGTCTATTATTAACGTCATTTTACGAAAATCGTCGAAATGCAACAGAACCAAGAGAAAACAACGCAGAATTGATCACGATGTTGAAATATGGTAAGTGATCCCAGTCGGACCCATAAAACTCCTCTAAAACCCTTTGGGCCCACCAATGGAGTAATCTTGCTCCTATGACCAGGTTGGCACAAGCTCTGGGAAACCATCCTAACCACCTCGCCTAGTAATCCAAAATTTGGGGACATTACACTAGATTAGGAAATTGTTTGTGGGACTTTTCAAGCAAGGAATGGAACCTATTGTGATACCCTGTGACAAGCAAAGTTGCATTAAGCTCTCTAAGAATCCAATGTTTCATGATCGCTCAAAGCATATCGAGACAAGGTATCATTATCTTAGAGACTGTGTACAGAAAGGGATAGTGAAGCTACCGTACATTTTAACAAAGTAGTGAACATCAGATATCTTCACCAAGGCATTGGCAAGGGGCAGTTTCATCTATTTCAGAGATAAGTTAGAAGTTATATAGAATCCCTTCCTCATTAAGAGGAAGTGTTGAAAATGTAGCGAGTGATGGTCTTCTGGCTTGTGCCTTAGCCAGTGAAGACCTCGATTTTTCTTTCTTTAGCACAAGTGTGAGCTCATGAGATAGACATCAGTGACGATGAGTTTATTCCAAATTACTGGAATGATCATCTAGATTGCATGCATAGAGTTGGACTTGTTGTTACGTGGAGTCTTCTTCATTTGACTACAGAACGAGTTCAATTAGAATGAGTCAGCGTTCAGTATTGATTGGAGAGAGAACAAGTTAAGACTCCAAGTTTTGATTGGAGAGAAAACTAGTAGAACTCTCAATTAACTCGCAATCATAACTCGACTTCTGAAATTGAACTGAGCCTTCCTTGCAAGCTCAAATTAGGTCTAAAAAGAGGAGGACGAAGGCACGCGATCATAACAAATTTGTGAGATCATCTTTGATTGTGGAGTGCGTATTATTGAGGGCAAGTGCACACAAGATTTAGGAGGCCTGTGCGCTAAAGAATAGGAGCAAATTTGCGCTAGGAAACAGGGCCTCTTATGCACTAGGAAATAGGAGGCCTAGTGTGCAAGGATATAGGATCAGGGATCAGGGATTCTCAAGGCAAGTCTGGGCTATTCAGCAGGAGAACAAGTGTGTTCTCAGAACGGATTGCTAGCTGCAGAAGGCAGAGTGAATTGTAATAGATCCAATTGCACAAGAACTATCATAAAATACCACAACAAAGAAATCAGGTTTCCCTTTTTGGGTTTCCTGGGAAAACAAGGGTGTCAATTTATGTGATTGTGTTTTTATCTCTCGATTATTTTCCGCTGCTTATAAATTGTTAAGAAGCTCTGTATCTTGGTGAATGTAAATTTGGTTTCAGTTTTCGGCTGCCTTGTTTTCAGTAATTCATCTAAGTAGTTGTAGAGTTTGAAGAGAAAATTAACAAAGAAAGTGTGTGTTGAGAGGGTGAGTGGAAGACATGATAATAGAATGGGATAAAAACAAATATGTGAAAAAATTGAGTAAAGAATAAATACATAAGGGAAATGACAAGAAGATAAATAGGAAAAGGCATGTCTCAAGGAATATAAATATTTAGTTTAGAATGCAAAAGAATGTCCCCGCAATACAAAAATAATACAGTAAGCCTTGAAATACATGTCCCAATGGCATATGGTAAGTCTTTAATATTGGTCAGCTGATAAAAGTGTTCAAACTTCAAACATAACTTATAAGGGAATGTCATCCCTCTACATTTCTGGGCCAGAAACGTAGAAATGTGTTTCAAAATGTCCAGGAGCATTTTGGTAAAGTTTTGGGATTTGGTAACCTGCCCTGAAATGCCAGACCACGTTTTAAAAATCTTTCAGCCCAATCAGGGTGTATTTCAGGCCCACAAAAGTGCTTCAAAGTTCAAACGTGCTTGGGACCTACAACAAGCACACAAACGGCTAATGACAGGAAAATAACGATTAATAACCTTAAAATCATTCTAATTTCTTAAACATTTTATTAAAATTTGCAAGATAAAGTGCTATTTAAAATAATATCTATTTTTTGAAATACTTATGTTTTTGTATTTTTTAGCTGATGTTTCAGAATTTCCAAACTTTACCAGGGGTCATGCTTCTACAGCATACCTGTTTTGGAATTTCATACCCTTTCCCATGTTACATGCAACTCAGACTCAAACATCAGTTGATTTCAGATCTCATCAAAGCACCAATAATCATGTCCTTGCAATGAGCATAATCGACATGGATTGATGTATACACAATCCATGATTAACAAGTTTTTAAAATGAATCCCCAGACACAATGCCTTCATAAAGAAACCTAAGCCGGACACTTTATTAGTATTTATGCAAGACAAAAGAGTTCCTGCATGGCTGATACGCACACGCTATTCTAGAAGTGAGCATGCAAAACGATAGTCAGTCAAAATACTTTAACTCATCATTCACCTCTGGTTAGCTGCAGTCTGGATAAAGAAACTTATTTTTAATTTGTTATAGACTGAGAAAGAAATGTCAATATGCATATGTTGTGAAAAGTTTCCCTCGATTACAATGCAACTTTATTTACAAAAAGGAAAGTCTAATCACTTTCAACCTATGTCACAAGGTTCACCAAACATCAACCTTGAGGTACAAAATTCAGTGAACCTAAAAAACTGTTTCAGGTTCAGTGAACCTCATCGAACCTCATGGCCATTGACCAAGTTCATGGCTCAAGTTGATAACCTCATGTCACAGCTCAAGCTTCTAATCTTTCCTTGCAGTTTCCAGGTCCATGATAACATATCTTATGTTTATTCATGTTAATTCCTTTTTATTTTATGTTATATTCCATTTTAAAGTTCATATAGGTAAAAGTCATTAAAGAATTGGAACTCGAACTGAAGCTAATCATTGTCAAACCCAAACTCAGCATTGTGCAATTTTGTATACTTTCCATACATATTAAATTGAGTCTTCAGCTAAATTGGATATGGTGCATACAAGGCATGCATACATACCCCAGAAAGAGCACAAGGTAACAATTGCAAGGATGACAAAATAGCGAGCAATATTATTGTGAATGCTGGTGCAGTATGTATATACTTACTTTAAAGCTTCTACAAAAGCATCTTCAACATGACTTGTTTCAACTACCTCATCATCGTCCGCCTTAGAAGCAACCCAATGATTGCTCAGCTGCCATAACATTTGGCACATGAAAAGCAAGAGTCAGTAGAGCATCTTCTAGGCAGACAACATTCTCAGCCATTCCCATGGAAAAGCTGTACTTAATAAAGACAACAATGCAAGTGTAACACTCATATATTTCTCATTTGAGCTGATGTCAGAAACAACAGGAATTATCAGTAAATCAGGGAAGACAGTTGCAACTTACAACTATATAAATAAACTACTAACCAGTAAAACTCGATAGAAACAAAAACAGGAATTATCAGTAAATAAGTTAGGATTTGATTGCTTTGCAATGATAGGGTGTACAATGCCATACAGCAGCCGAAGAAAAGGCCTTTCAAGAGTAATCAACAAAAGAGAGTGAAGGCCTTTCAAGAGTAATCAACAAAAGAGAGTGAAGGCCTTCTAATAAACACATAGGTTTAGGGTTACTAATGGAATTTTATGGCTGAAAATGAAGCATAAACAGCAAATAAGGATGACATCAGCCCTAGAAAGGTATAACCTTGCACAATGCCAGATTTTGTTTTTATGTGATTTCTTGATGCAATTCCTAATTTATGAACCATAAACATCAACGCAAATTCACTTTTTTATGCAAAATTTTACACTAAAACCCGAGCTGCTAACCCTAGACGTCTAGGAAAAGGATGAAGGAGAAAAATTTAATTAATTTAAGAATGGCCAACACAACTTGAGGTTAGTTCCTTAACCTAAATGGGCTTAATTAAGTCTTCGAGGGCTAAAATTTCATGAAGAGGTTTTGATGGAGTAAGAAGGGATGACCAGGGCATCCACTTTTAAAACCTTACATGTTTTCCTTGCGAGGGGAGAAATTAAACATAAGCAATGCACAATTAGAGTTTCGTTATAGGTTTCAAGAAACAAATTTGCATAGTGTAATGGAGCAGATTTCAACATAGATTTATCATTTAGCCTTCAGTCATGGCACAAAGTAGAAATCCCATTAGCACAAATACAATATGCAAAATACTGAAGATAAACCATGAAACTTACAAAATTCTCAAACAAACACTTATTTAAATCCCGGGAAAACACCTCGACAAAAAAATCCATCTCCAAAAGGAAATCATGCCATGGAAAGATCACATCTTGCCCGAGTAGTGAAAAAGGACTAACTCGCACTCTTTGCTAGTGAAGAGTGACAAAATGTGTAATGGTGAAATGAAATAAGGGGAGCGTCTATTTATATGAGGCTTATTGCTCTTATTTTTACAAAAATACAAGTAAAATCCATATTACAAGATTACTATGAGTGTTCAACAAGTGTGAGGTTACAAGCCAACCTCATAATAGCCCGCACGTGTTATATAAAGCCACCTCTACTATAATGTCATCTTCCAAATGAGCTCAGAATGCCACAAGAGACCAGTGGGCTAATGAGTGCTCCATATTCCAAACAATAGCTCTATGTCTATGTATATGCCTCTAAAGTGTCTCCAAATCAAGACATCATCACCAAAATGCCCTACGTCACCCACTAAAGGGCAAGGGGGTGACATGGCACCAACATGCCCAAGCGTTGGGGTCAAATTGTGATATGCAAGCCTTCCCTTGTCATCCCAAGGATAAGCATCATCATCCAGGCTCTAGAACAAACAACACTCAATGTCAACCTGGGGGCGCCATGGGTCCAACTAGGCACATCATCAATATATCCAACACCAAGCTTCACAGACTCAACATTTCAACAAAGGCCTTAAAGTCTAAGAACATGTTAAATACTTCACTCTTGAGTTTTAAGTATACCCAAGTGCGTCTAGAGGAATCATCAATAAAAACTAAAAAATACTTGTAGCCGGAGAATGAAACAGCTAGAAGTGGACCACATAAATCACTATGCACAAGCTGTAAAGGGGATGAGGTGTGCCAAGAGTCACGTTTTTCAAAACTATCCCGATGATATTTCTCCAGTACACATCTGAAACAAACACCATCTCTACAACATACCATAGCAAGACCTGTCACCATATTTTTTTTACATAGATTTTTGAAGGGAGCGATAGTTTAAGTGACCAAATTGTTCATGCCAAAGTTTGCTCACTTCATCATTATGAGCAACAAATACCAAGGAAGTATTGATGACCCAAAGTTGTTAAATTTATCCAACCTTGTAGAATCACTAGCAATGCCAGTAGCTAAACTCTGTCTAGGATCTCTTAGGTCCTTAATTACAACAACGTGAGGTGAAAATTCAACGGTTTTACCTTCACCTAAATGATTTATTTGATATAGAGATAGAAGGTTGCAGGATAAGGTTGGAACACATGGTACATCATTAAATTGACCATTGTCTAGATGAATAGTTCCAGTCCCTACAACACTAAGAGATCTATCATCACCAACATATATATTTTTGGTGTTACAATCATTTAAAGAAGAAAACATGGCTTTGTTTTTGGCCATATGATAAGAAGCTCCAGAATCAATGTGCCACTCATGAGAATGAGAAGAAGAAGATACATTTAGTGCATAATCAGACCGAGATGCTTTACAACCACATGCATAAAGTGTTATTCTTGAAGATGAAGATGAAGTTGAAGAGTGCTCCAAATGTATGCTTCTTCATTGTTGCTTCCAAGGCTTCCATCTTCTTAAAGCATTTGGATTCGAAGTGGCCATCTCGATTACAAAAGTTGCAATGCCTATCAGTGTTCTTCCCTTTTCTTTTATTTGCCTTATCATTTTTTTGAATTGATTTTTCATTTTCAGAATGAAATTGCTTAGGACCCTTGTTTTGTTTACGACCATTCTTTTTAGGATACTGCTTCTTAGGATTCTTTGAATTTGGTTGTTGTTGGGCAGTTAAAGCTTTCTTAGAAGAGTTTCCAAGATTAAGAAGACCAAGATGTACGAGTTTTTCTTGTTCTCTTATTAAAGAATCACAAAAGACATCAAAAGAGGGGGACTTGTAGTCTTGTCCTTGAGAAATAAAAGGTTTCTCTAGTAGAATGAAAGGTGGAAACAAACACAGAGTAGGTTGGTCCCAACTTAGTAAGAATGGAATAGATGAGGCTACCATCTTCTTTCTTAACCTTCACACCTTCCAAGAGAAGTCTAAGGGTCTTGAACTTGGATAAAATATCTTCAATGGAAGAAAAATTATAAGGGTCCAACGTAAGCAATTTATTTTCGAGTTGATGGGCCCTAATTTCATTTTTAGTTCCAAAAACTTTAGTGAGTTGTTTCATTGCTTCATTAGGGGTATCAAATTCTGCGATATGGAATCTAAGGTCTAGAGAAATAGACATCCCTATCAACCCACGTGCTTGATCTTGCCTATTTTCCCATTTGGCTGCCTTATCTTCATCTTTAGGTTTAGTTTCTTGGCCTGAGGCTATTCTGTAAAGACCTTTACTTCTAAGTAAATCCACAATGTAGAACCACCATTGGAAGTAGTTGGTACTATCAAGAATAACTTGGCATGGACTTTCCATTTTAACAGAAATTGAAGCTGTAGATGCTGAAACTAAGTGTTCCAATGGAAAGATCTAGAAAAATTAGGCAGATTCAAAAAACGGCTACGAAAACAGCTTCCAGATGAAGTTGTTATGGCTTTTTGAAAAAAACTTGTTGAAGATGCTGACGAAGTGCATGAATCTGCAGAAGTGAATGATAATGTGATATTAAAAAAAAAAATCTCCCCCCCCCCCCCTCAAACTTAATCTAATTAGCTCACTTTAAAAAAGAAAAATCATGTGACCCACTTTTATAAATAAGTTAAAGTCACTTTTACAATGGTACTTTATGAGCTACCCACTAAATTGTAACTTAAATAAAAGATAAAGAGAGTTTAGAATTATAAGTGATTCACATTTATAACGGGTGAGAACACTTTACATAAAGTAACTTTAAAACATAAGTTACACGTGCCTTTTGAAAAAGTAACTCAACAAAAAGAAAGACTTTAACTCAAAACCTCTATTCTCATGAAATAACTTTGGACCAAGTGAGCTAGTTTAAAAGGTTATTAATTTTTGGAAAAGAGGAAGGGTTTTTTTGTCACTGAAGCTTTGGGGTGTGTGCTTTCTTGGAAAAGCCCTTTTTGCCTACGAAACAATAAACCACACAACCCAACACGGACATACAAAAAAATCAAGCCTTATGGCATGAAGTTAGCTTTCGTCGGAAACTAACTATTTACCTCAATGTTTCTGATTTTCCGAGATCACACTAAGGCGCGACGGAAAAGAGCAGATGCATGAGAAAAATCCTTCCTTTTTGTTTCTAATTTGCCCAAATCGCACAGAGGCGCAGGGCAAAAAGCATACGTAGAAATGAAGGTATAGATCCGGTAATAAATAACAAAGAGATAAATAAACCGAAATAAACAGGGAGCTAAACAACTAAAACTGAAAATAAAGATTCTATACCTCCAAATCTTAAAAATGACGGAGTTAGGGCTACCGGGAACCTTTTCGCATGAAACAAAAGGTGTTCCTCACTAGAACAGATGCTCCTAACGCAATAGAGCAATCCTCTTGGCCCGAAAGCGGTCAGAAACAGTATATCTAGGAAACAACAATCGCATGCAATTGTATCGGCGTTCGATTTGAATCGCCAACGAATGCGGCCCTCAAATAGCTCCAATACCATGTAAGAATTTACAGAGTAAGTTCCTCAGATAGAACACCAAAGGGCACCACTCACAAACAAATCACAAATCAATACACCAGTATTCTTGACATGGTTAAAACCCTCAAAGAGGGAAACAGTCCACGGCTTGAGCCAATGCAGCCACTTTAGGCAATTTATTAATAAAAGAAAGAAAATTTACATAAGCCTCTCTCATGAATGGTCACCGTACAAATGACCCTCCATGCTCTTTAAATAGAGATCATGGACCAATCGGGTGTTAAGCCACGGATCAAGTGTCAGTAATACCGAAGAGAGAATGAACTATCAGATCACTTAATGTCTGGAACATATCGTGACCGTCAGATTATAAGTTACAAAAGTACATAGTAAAAAAACACACTTTACCTAACTCTATACTAGACCAAGTTATACTTAACTATTTCCTATGTGTCGGAATATCCTAATATATTATAGATAGCCTCTCGCTCTAGAAAAAATCACTCTCTCCCACTTTGAGAAAATCGCTTTCTCAAAATGCACTAGTTGCCTCTTGTCTTATGTCCTCACCTCTCCCATAGGCTTCTCTTGATAATCTTCATTAAGCCAAATCCCCAACCCTGATCTCCTAAGTGATTGACGGTCAAGATTAGATCTCACCTCGCTTGAGATCATATGTAATCACTTCAATAATCTTATTGTTTATCCTTAGTACCTTGGCTTAATAGTACACGATAATTAATTGTCCTTAATTATTGTACTTTTCCTAATTTAAAATTAGGAAAGTTATAAATCACTTACTCCACCAGGCAAGCACCTAAACAGACAACTAACCATCTTGTGCATATTAAGACACCAAGTTCATGTAGAAGACTTTCTGAAGCTACCACAAGCTTCAACACTCCGAGGTGCGAAATAGTCTTCTTCCTAAGTAGGGCATTTTGCAAGAAAGTAATCATATCCATGTGGCCATCATGTAGAATATCACCAAACATGTCCAGAGATCTCCAACACCCTTGGGAATAATATTATGCATGCATCCAACTAAGGTCAAGCAACCACTAAGTAAGCCATCTCTAATGTGCAAATCCATCACAAACCATCTCTCATGTGCAAATTCATTAGTGTGATCGAAAAAGTAGCACAAAAGAAATCTATTAGACATAAATTTCGAATTACAGGAAATTAAGCTAATACCCAATTAAAATAGAACTAGACCTCTAGTAGATAGCCCAAGTTAATTCAAATCAAATCCATTTGTTAGCAAATCACCCAAGTAGAAGACTTTCCATGCTCAAATACTTTGTACCCAACACACTCAACAATATAACAAGTGGGAAACAGAAATCATTTTTATGTAACAAAATTTTCCAAAGAAGTTTGGTATACAAATTGGAGATGGAGCTCTCTGGTTCAGAGCCCTGCAACAGGTTTCTTTCCTAAGCAAGGAGGTAGAAGGATCTGGTAATTACCCATGGGTTGGTGGGTTGCAACCTAGTGATAGTTAACCACTACAAACCGTAAAACCTGTAAAAGATTTATCATTTCCCACCCCGGTTTTCAGTTTCACCTTATTTCTCCCATATAGTTAAATGCCCATTCCCATATCCCTACATTAACCACTGAAAAAATAAATTTTGTTGAAAACACAAATTCTGGAAATTTTACAGAATGCTGGAAAATGCAGAAATAAAAATCAGCAAGTACAAACAGCCATTTAACACATTTGAACACTGTGATTTTTGGTCAATGTGACTCTGGAAAAACCCCCTACAACTCTTGGGGAAAACTAGTTCGAGAGCTCTTCTTTATTTCTGAAAATGCCTTTTTACAGTAAGAAATATTCAACAAAAAATTCAGCAAGCAAACTTTACAACTTATCTCGTTTTTCGTGCCCTGGAAAACTGTTGTACGGATTGTTGTACAGACTGTACTGACTTCGATTTCTGTGCAAAAAATCAATTGTACGGCCCTCGATTTCTGTGCAGAAAATTTGTTGTACAGCCCTCGATTGCTGTGCAAAAATATTAGTTGTACGGCCCTCAATTTTTGTGCAGAAAATCTACTATACGTCCTCCTGAAAATCGTGCCCAAGAATCTGCCTTTTACAATGTGCTCACTCCGCTGTACGGATTTGCTACACTGCTGCCTTGGAATCTGTGCCAAGCTGCTGTCTCCTTCTCCTCCCTATCCAGAAATCTCCCTTGCTCTCTTGCTCTCCTTCTCTCAATTTGCTCATGAAAGAATGAATGACCTTTTCCTCCTTTAATCTAGCCCTAAGTGACTTTTGGGTGATCCCTAAATCCAATGGCTGAAATAGATTGAGATCTATGGCTGAGATTAAATGCTCATTTAAAGCTCACTTTTTATTTTTTAATTCACCCGACTTTAATAAAGACCCACTTAGTTATTTATTTCCAAAGTCACATTTCCTTTCTAATTTTTAATTGACTTTATTAAAGTTACTTTAAAATTAGACTTTAGTAACTTTATCACTTAAAGTCACTTTTAAATTAGATTTAACTTTATAAAAATTATAAAGTCACTTTAGGAGAAAAATTAAATTCTTTTGGAAGCTTTTCCCTAGGCCAAAGATCAAAGCCTTAGGGAACCACCTGTCCTCCGGTACCAAATTTCAACACTCCCTCTTACCGAGGAAGGTGTTCCTCACCACACCCATCTTGTCTCTGAAATAGACATGCTTGCCCCGTGGTAAGGCTTTGGTAAGAATATTTGCAACCTGTTCATCAGTGGGAATATACTCAAGCTTCACAGCTCCCTTCTGAACATAGTCTCTGAAGAAATGATATTTGATCCCGATATGCCTTGACCTGTCATGAAATACTGGATTCTCTGTGAGTTTAATGCAACTCTGATTACCGCAGTAAATCACTAAAGGTCTCAACGGCTGACCAAATCAGCCAAACAACATCTTGGGAAGCCAGATGGCCTCACAACTAGCTAGACTGGCTGCCATATACTCTGCTTCCGCTGAACTCAATGCTACTGACTGTTGCTTCCAACTGAACCATGACACTACCGCCGAAGCTAACCCAAAACCCAAAACAGCACCCTGAAGTGCTCTTCCTATCAGAAGCACAACCTGCCCAATCAGAATCAATATAACCTGCCAATCTCACTCCATCCCCTTGCCTGTAGTCCAAACCATAATCCACTATCCCCTCCAAGTACCGCAAAATGTGTTTTGCAGCCACCCAATGAACCTTCCTAGGCTCACACATAAACTGACTCATCGTGTTAACTGCAAAACAAATATCTGGTCTATTGTTGACCAAATACATCAAGGAACCAATCAGCTGCCTGTATAATGTGCGATCCACCAACTCGGAATCTAAAGCATGAAGCTTCTTCTAGTTGGTGATCATCGGTGTCGACATGGGTTTACAATCCTCCATGTGGAATCTGCCAAGGATGTCCACGATATACTTCCCCCGCCTCAGGAAGAAATGCCCCTCCCCCTGCCACACCTCCAAACCCAAAAAGTAATGCATCAAACCGATGTCCTTCATCTCAAACTCCGCCACAAGATCTCTCTTGCAGTGCTCTATGAGTCTCTCTGCACCTGTAATGACCAAGTCATTCACATACAACACCAAAATGAGAGGCTCCTCACCTATCACAATAAAGTAAAGGTTCAGATCTGCCTCACTCTTTGTGAAACCCATCCCCTGCAAATATGTATCTATCTTGGAGTACCAAGCTCTGGGAGCTTGCTTCAGGCCATAAAGGGCCTTCTTTAGTCTGCACACATGGGACTCCTTCCCATGCACCTCAAAGCCCTGTGGCTGCTCAATGTACACCTCCTCCTGTAAGAAGCCATTGAGAAATGCGGTCTTCACATCCATCTGGTGGATCTTCCAACCCATCTCTGCTGCTATCGATATAATGGAGCGAATCGAAATATATCGAGCCACGGGAGCGAAGGTCTCCTCATAATCAACTCCCTCTACCTGGGAGAACCCTCTAGCCACAAACCTCGCTTTGAATTTCTCAATGCTGCCATCTGCAGCATGCTTTACCTTGTAAAGCCATCTGGAAGTAACCACGGACTTGCCCTCAGGCCTCGGCACTACCTCCCAAACATCATTCTTCATGATCGAAGAATACTCCTCCTACATGGCCTCTCTCCAGACCTGCTGGCTAGTTGCCTCCTCATAGCTAGAAGGCTCAGAGTCAAGGATGCTGGTAACCATCGCCATATAGCTACAAAATCTCTCAGGTGGTCTACTCTCTCTGACCTGCCTCTTCGGCTCAGCAACA
>APFE030284934.1:0-25252 GCA_000404065.3 Pinus taeda
AATGCCATAAATGAGATAAGATGAAGATATTTATTATGAGTAGAAGAATATAGCATTCACTTGTCTCTTCAAGGAGGAAACTTCTAGAAAAGCAGAACTTAAATACAAAATAATTGACAAGACTTCCCTTGTTATCTTTGACTATATAGTTTCATGAGATCCAAAACCATAACTATTCATGGTCACTTGCATAATGTGAGTTGACCACTTTGTTTATTATATATGACCCGTTTATTCATCATCCTTAACTAAACTATCTAATTTTGGTCTGTTTTTTATAATGCGGGTCAATGACTTATTATCATCACTAATGTGGTTAACTGCTTATGAGCTTTATTTAGGAAACTAATGAATCATGTATCTTACAGGGACCTTTGGGCCTATTACATTAATAAATGGGTTAGGGTCACACCCTAACATGCCCTCCCCCCTTAGAAGTAACCTTGTACTCAAGGTTGGAGCTACGGAAATTGTTGGAGAATAGCTGTTGGTAACTATGTCACATATTTTGGTAAGGTGTGTTTCCACTAAATAAGTAATTCCTTGATAGTGCAACTGAATATGAATTTCCTGTGAATCCAGTGCTAGTTCTGGTCAAATCCCAAGAGAACCTTCCTCATCCAATTAAGGAAGTATGGTTTAAACCTTGCAATTTTGTCCCGCTACTTTCTTGAGGTAAGGGAGATGGAAGATTGGGTGGACTTGTGAAGTGGCTATCTAGGCCGATTTGTAGGTGATTGAGCCAATACGTTGAATCACCATATAAGGCCCATCAAATTTTTGAGTTAATTTTTGGAAGCCCTCTCCTTTAAGAGATGTCTACTTATAAGGTTGGAGTCAAAGAAACACTTGGTCACCCACTTTAAAATACCTTTCAGAGTAATGTTGGTCAACATGTTACTTCATTCAGTTTTGAGCTTTATGGATATTCAAAAGAGTGAGAGTGGTGGTGCAATGGCTAATCCACTACTCTACAGCTTGGAATATTTTGGAAGATAATAAGTTGGTGAAGGTGGGAGTTGGCCATACACCACCTCAGATAGTGTCATCTTGGTTTCTTCATGATAATTAGTATTATACCACCATTTTTCTAAAGGTAACCATTGTGCCCATTGATGTTGTTTTTCCGAAGAAAAGAACCTCAGGTACATCTCCAAACATTTGTTTGGCCATATGTTTGGGGGTGAGGGTGATTTTTGTACTCATTTGGAGCTACGTGCCATGTAGCTTGAATAGATCTTGCCAAAATTTGCTAGTGAAGGTGGGATCTCGATCAAACACAATAGAAGTAGGCATGCCACACAGTTTTAGAATTTGATTGATGAATACTTGATCCATTAATGTCAGAGTGAATGGGTGTGGCAGGGCACAAAAATGGGTGTATTTGGAGAGACAATCAACTGCCACCATGATAACTTACTTTTTTTTTTATTTAGGGAGACATGTAATGAAGTCCAAGAATGTCCTATTTCATCCCGGCCCAACATAAGCAGTGGCATGCATGAGAATAACATTTTTAAAACATGGAATAGTCTACAATAGGTGAGGAGTGTAGCTCCACTAAAATGTTGGGTTTAAGTGTGGAGTGAGGGGATAAAATCACATGATCGTTATATCAAATAATATCTTCCTCCTATGTATGACCGACTGGGGTTTAGGATTCCCTTGTAACCTTTTGATTATTTGGGAAAGAGATGGATAAGTAAACCATTCATGGCATGCCTCCTCAATCTAATATTTTTAGGTTCCTATAATAATAGCGTATTCCCCTTATTGTTATTGTTAAGTATCCCCCATATTTTTATTGTTGTGCCCCATAGAAGCCCATTATTGTTATTGTTGTGCCCTTACATTATTATTGTTATGTAGGCTTTGATTATATTGTGACCCCTTAGACTTCTATATATATAAAGGAGGTTTCTTCATTTGTATCATCCTATAATTGTTACTTTAATTAATATAAAGGAGATTTCCTTCTCTAAGAGGATAATTTTCAAGTCATTGATCTATCATTTCTTCTATTTTGTGAGTTGGTTGCATAATAATTGGTATCAGAGCTTCGGATTCTAGGGTTTCGCTTCTTCAAAGAGGAAATCTTGGAATTTTCGTTATCATTTTTTTCTATGAGGCTTCAGAAGTTGAAATTTAAACCACGTGGATCAGAAATATTGTTCAACTTCATGTATGAAATTTGGATCTTGGTTCAATATACTTTCGGAGATATGATCCAAGGAAGTTTGGGTTTTTGCAGGCTCTAAAATTTAATCTCAAACAAGAGACCTAGGGAAAATCGTCATAACTTTCTCTCCAAGCATTGGATTTGAATTTCGTAAAATGTGGTTGAAAGTAAATGGACTGTAGTTTTGTTTTATCTTTTTTTGCTGAGGCAAGAGACTGCCCTTCTATTTCAATATCCAAAAAAATATAGTTACAACATTTACAAAAAGCAATTATGCTTTAATGACCCAAGAAATCCATTCATTCTGATTTGAAATGATCTTCCCCTCAACAAGGGAAAAGTTAACCTTACAAAAATTAATTCCTAGGATGGATAAAAGGAAGTTAGACCGAAAGGAATACACCGAAAACTCCTATTACAAGGTTTCGCAAGGTGTGAAAGTATTGTACGCCCCACCAAGCTGCACCCCCAAATCCAACCGCTGACTCCCATAGTAAAATCGAACAGCACGGAACACTATCGCAATGTTTATCTGCACAAAGGATAGGGTGCGATGGGAGGTGGTATTTCTGACCATCCCTTGCCATGCGTCAGGAGCCCATTGGAATCGCTCCCACAATTCCTATACCATTTTCAACTTTGAAGCCCAACGAGCAACCAGAAACCACTATGTGTCTGGTATTCCCCCCCATAAGCGAAATGAAAGAAAATGTTCGCCTTCCGAAAGAACCAACCATTCTGCTCGCGTAAAAACACCTCGGAACAAGTTTATGAGACTGTTACGGACTGAGAAAAGGACTCAGTGCTGCAAATCGAAGAAGTAAGGAGATAGGGCAACTCACTCCCCAGTGAAGAGTGACTGGTTTGAGCATGCCCTTCATCCAGGAACCAACTGAAGTACCGCAAATGAACGTGCATAGAAACCTTCATTCTGAACTATTTACTCTTTCCCAGTAATTGAAAATCTCTATGTCCACTGCCGCTTGTTCATTGCAGAGAGCTTTGAAACTGCTCTGATGTATCTCCTGCCACATCAGCTCAGTTCTATACTTTGAATTTTTCACACCTTGATTGGCTAGAGTATCCACAAGCTTATTGGATTTTCTTCAAACATGATTAAAACTTACAGTTCGAAGACTCAGAAGATGATTTTGAATTCTCTAATACACCTGAATTAGTCTCCAGTGTTTCGATACCTTCTTTGGCGTTGTTCCACAATTGATTCTCTTGACCGCATTGATAGAGATCTCTGAATCTGCTTCAACAATGACATTGGAACAATATGTCAGTTTCAGAAGCTCTAAATAATGTTCCAAAGCCATTAATTCATCCATATTGTTGGTGTTTATCCCTAAATATCAATGGAAAACAAAGATGATGTTTCCATCTTCATCTCTTAAAACACCTCCATAACCTGTTGTTCTAGGGTTGCCTTTTGAAGCACCATCAATATTACATTTTAGATAACCTTTCAGTGGAGGATGCTAGAAATTCTTCTCGGTATCCATATCTTTTTCCTTTCTAAACTGATATTGGGGAATGAGCTCATGTAAACCCAGTTGTATGAGAGTTTTCAACTCATAATTAGTAGGAGGATTCTTGAGAAAATTGTGGATAGTGGTGCTAACTGTCTCCTTAATTTGCTTCAGGATCAAGCCCAACAGATGAAGAGCGGTAGTTTGTTCACCCTTGAAAATTCTTTTATTCCTTTCTTTCTAGACATTCCAGATAATGAAGCTTGGCGTGAAGGCCCAGGTCAAATTAAGGAGCTCATTTTCTGAGAAGTTCCTTCTCCACTTGTTTAGGGTGTTAATAACACTGTCTTTATCTCTGTCTGTCTGTTGGAAAATTGTGGCAAAGGAATCCCACAACCAGGTGGTGAATGTGCAGCTGTTGAGAATGTGTTCCATTATTTCCTCTTGGGCTTCACATAGCTGACATCTAGAGGGCCCAATAATTCCCCTTTTTCTAATATTGTCCCAAGTTAAGATTTTCTTGTGATGGACTAACGACATGAATAGCTTGATCTTCATCCATCCTTGCTAGCTCCAAAGTTGTTGCCAGGAATTGTTTGGAATGCAGGAATCAAGATTCAAGATTATCCTCTTTGTTTCCCTAAGATTAAAGGTGCCTTCTTTATTGAGGCCCCATCTTAACTGATCCTGTCCCTTTTATACCAAGATTTTCCTTTATTTTAAAATGCCCATTAGTGCCTCTATTTTTGTTTTTATAGGACTCTCATCTCTGCAGTCTATTATTCTCCAGTTTCTCCATTTACCAGTGTCATGAGGAAGAGTCCAAAAATATTTAAATTTGGTTAATCCTTGGGAGTCAGTTTCTTGCTTGAGGCACGTGAAATCCTCTTTTAATAAGATTGGTTGTTTTTGCCATTTATCTTCCCAGAAGAGAGATAGATCTCCTTCCCTGATCTCCCAGAAACTGTTGTCTTGAACTAGGCTTCTGTTATCCCACGCTTTATTTCGGATGTAGGATCTTTTTATGTTCCCCAAAATTCTTATAAGATTTTTTTTTTCCAGGAGCTTGCATCTTTCCAGGTCATGGCCCATTGAGCTTCAGGTTCCTTAACCCATCTCCACCAGAGCTTGGCTCCCAAAAATTTACTTAGAATCTCCGGATCATTTAAGCCTGGGCCCCCATGACTCTTGGGTTTGCATATTTCTTCCCAATAAACCAGAGCCCATTTCTTCCTGGTTTCCTCTTTTCCCCAAAGGAAATCTCTCTGAATATTGTTGAATTGCTGCAACACTCCTTTAGGGGCTGGGAGGGTTGATAAAAATAACACAGGGATAGATTATAGAACGACCTTGACCAGATCAACCTACTAGCAAGGTTCAATGATCTAATAGTCCATTTTTTAACTTTGTCTTGCATCTTGTTGAGCACCGGTTCCAAAATACTTTTGTGCAACGGCCTAGCTGTGAGCGGAATTCCCAAATATTTTGAAGGAAGGGAATCCCTCTGGAAGCCCAAAATTCTGGAGATATTTCTCTGAATGGAAATGTTAGTATTGAAGAAAAATATTTTAGATTTGGATGGATTAACTTCCATACCTGACGCCAAGGCAACGTTAAATAGAAATTTTTTGTAAGCCAAGGCTTCTTTGACTGTAGGAATACCTTGCAGCATAGTGTTGTCCAAAAATTGTTGGTGATTCACTGATTGACCATTCTCTGTTAACTGAAGGCCCTTAATTATTCCCACAACCTTGGCTCATTTAATGGACTTGCCCAAACCTTCCATCATGATGATGAAGAGAAAGGGAGAGAGAGGGTCTCCCTGCCTTAGACCTCTAGAAGGAGTGAAGATACATGAGGGTGAATCATTCACTAAAATTGAAAAGCTAGAGGAAGTAACCACAACCATAACCCATCTGATCCAGTTGTGATCGAACCCAAACGCAGAAAGGACCTTCTTGACATAAATCCAGTTCACCTTGTCATATGCTTTGGCAATGTCTAATTGCATGATCATACCAGCCTGTTTCTTACTGGTAAGTGTATCAACTAGTTCATGAGCTTGAATAATGTTGTTTAGGATCTATATACCTTCCACATAACCCTATTGTTGCCTTGAAATTAAAGAAGGGAATACTGGTTTGAGTCTATTGGCCAGCGCCTTGGATATAATTTTATAAACCACATTGCATTAAGCAATGGGTCTAAACTTATCAGCAGTCAGGGCTGAATCCTGTTTGGGAATAAGGGAGATGAAGGAGGTATTGAGGGCTTTCAGAATAGTCCTATTTCTTTTGGAATGCTCTACCACATTCAGGATATCTCGTTTGACAATGTTCCAGAATGCCTTAAAAAAGTCTACATTGAAGCCATCTGGTCCAAGAGATTTGTTGTTCTGCATGTGTTTAATAACTTCACTTACCTCATCTTCAGTTACTGGTTTATTCAGGTTAAAATTGTCCTCTCTAGACACCATCTTAGGGATATTTTTTGTAATTTCCTTGATATATTGCTCTTTGTTTAGATTATTTTCCCCAGTGATGCCTCTAAAATGCTGCACCAACACTATTTCGATACCTTTATGAGAGGTCTGAAGTTCTCCATTTTCATTCAGTATCAAAGAGATTCTATTGTGAGCTCTATTGGCCATGGTGGATCTATGGAAAAATCTGGTGTTATGTTCACCTTCTTTAAGCCACTGAACTCGATACTTTTGTTTCCAAAAGATTTCCTCTTGTTTACATAATGTTTCCCATTCATGATGGTATTTATCAGCTTGTTCACTTTTGAATTTATCAAAACCATCCGTGATCAGTGCTTGATAGAGTTCTTGGAGTTTGATTTCCACTGATTTTTAATCCACAAAAATTTTGCGAAACTCCTTCTTGTTCCATTCTTTGAGCTTGAGTTTTATGTGCTTGAGTCTTTTATGAAGGAGGAACATTATAGTGCCATGTGTATGCAAATCTTTGGACCACCATTTTTCTATATTGCTGATGAAATTTGGATGGGAGAGCCACATATTCTCGAATCTGAAGGGTCTATTCCTGGGAGAATCAATCCCTTTGATTTCTAATTGAATCGGCCAATGATCCGAGCCACCAAAGGGGAGAACACTAGCAGTAATTTCTTTGTTTGTGAGCATAAGCTCCTCTAATAACAAAAATTTGTCTAATATGGAGGCGACCTGTGCCTCCCTTCCTTTTTTATTATTCCAAGTGAAACGACCATTGTGTGTTTCAGAGTCCACTAGTTTCATCTCCTTTGTGGAATGCTATTGAATCTTTACTTAGCAGTCTCGTACCACCTTTTTTTTTCGAAAGAGATTTAATCATGTTAAAATCTCCTCCCATGATATAAGGAATTTCGTCATGTCTACTTCTAAGATCAACCAAGGATTCAAGAAACCTAAGATTTTCATCTATTCTCTGAGGCCCATAAATGTTAATGACCAGGAAGGTAACTAATACCCCAACTGGTTGAAAATTTATTGAAAGGTAATTTCTAGATGCCTCCGCATCTATTATGCTAACTTTTAATGGGTTCCATAGAGTAAGGATACCTCCCGCTATGTTCTCAGTTTTAACTTCTAAAAACTCAAATCTGTCAAGCCATTTTCTCTGGATTTGTTTTAATTTATGAATAGATCATTTTGTTTCCTGAATGAAGATAATGTCTGGCATTGCTAGTTTCATTCTGTTACTTAGCATTCTTTGCCTTCTTTTACTACCTAAACCTCTGATGTTCCAAGATATGAACTTCAAATTAAATATTTGTAAAGGAGTAACTTGTTAAGTCTTTCATCTTACTTGAACCTATCATTAGCTTTCCACACTCCATCAGGAGCTCATTTTTCTTTTTTCTTCCCCTCTTCTTTCCTATATTTCTAGTCGCTAATCCTGGAGTTGCTTTCATAGTTTTCACACCTCAGTGCTCTTGCTTGTGAATGTTTTTGCCCTTTTCCATTCCTTTTTCCTGAGCTTTCCATAAAAACAACTGCTGTATTCTGTTGCATTCTTCTTGAGGCAGAGAATCTATTCATTCCTTGGTTCCTTGCATCAAGAATCCTTCTAGATCCAGGTTCTCCTTATCCAGTATTTCTAGTAGTTCCTAATCCTCCAGATCTATCTCACTTTGGGTCATTTCCTGGTCCATTTCCATTTATGTTTCAATCGTCATTGAATCTTTTGGATAACCAGTATCTTGAGAATGTTTGTTGTCCTCTTCCTTTTCTTCTTCATTAGGACCTGTCGTCTGAGACTGGTTTTCTCTCGTGATTTCTTCATTCTCTTCCAGCACTTGAAACTTGCTCTGATTGTTCTTCTACGCCTTGTTGTGTTGTTGCTTTGGCCCCTTTTTTCCCACTTTCCCTTTACTTGTCACTTTCTGAAAGCTATCAGTCTCCTTCAAGGTATCAGGTTTTCTTTTATTCTCTGTTTTACCAAGAGGGCATTCTTTGAACAAATGTCCATGCTCATGGCATCTACGACATCTGAATGGGATATGCTCGTAGTCCATTGCCTACACCCATTCTTCATCAAAAATTTCCAAGATTACTTCCTCCAGAAGAGCACCTGATAGATCCATTTCCACACATATTTTAGCAAAGGAGGTATATTTACCCTTTCTTATGGCTTCAGAAGTTTTGATGAAACATCCTAATTTGTTGCCAATGGAAGTTAGCAATTTTGCTTGCCAATAATCCAAAGGTAGAGAATACAGCCTTACCCAAACAGGGATAGAAGTGAAGGTTTCCCGCTCTGGAACAAAGTTCATCTTCCAAGGCCTCATATAAAGACCGGTTGTTGTATAAAAGTAGGGTCCTCCTTCAAATATTCTGTCTTTGTCTTCGATGTTTGAGAACACTAGTGTGAAGAATCCTTTTGACCCAAGATGTAGGTCAATGCTTCCTTTCGGTTTCCAGTGATACTTGATCCACCTCTGGAAATATTTTTCAGTGGGCCAGAGTCCCATGAATTTACAGATAATGGCGTAGGTTCCCATGTGTTCCCTGTGTGCCTGTAGAGTAGGACCATTTAATATTATTCGAGGAGTGATTTCTGCTTTAGATTTGTAGGGTCCCTTTTGTTTTTTGTCTCTTGCACCTTGAATTTTGTCTTCTTCCTCCATGTCCTTTGTGCTACTATTTTCCTTGGTCTTGTTCCCTTTTGTTTCCTTTTCCTTATCTTTGTTCCTGCCATCCATAAAACTTTTGCTGCTAATTGTCGGTGTTTTGCCTCTACCAGCTGCTGCTTCTTTGTAGGAGGGAGGCGAGCTCCCTCCTCTTGCACCCTCCATTAGAAAGGAATACCTGCACCATTATGAAAGCCTATTATATCGTTCCGACCAGGCGAGCTTCATCCACATACCAAAAGGTGAGCGGGCTTGGCCCAAGCAAGTATCCCCACAACTAGTCAATGCCCTCACTCAGGCTTGAGCACAAGATCTCACCGTCTTTACGAGTCTAACTTTACCAACCAGCCACCTCCACTGACCTTTTTTAGTTTTGTTTTATCATTTTCAGGGCTGAAGGTTGAAAAAGGGACACGCGGAACTCAATACAATTTCACTCTATTGAACTAGTTGATAATCAAGTCATCGTGGGAGATTTGGCATAACGTTACCTTGAAGAATCCAATTTTGGTCTAACTTGTGATGTTGGAAAGAAGAATCATAGAGATACCACATGACAAAATTTTAGACTTTGGAGAGTCAAAATTATAGAGTTACAACCATTTCCAGATTGATCTCCTAAAAGAAAGAAAAAGGTGTGTATTTGTTGTTTTAATTGCATAAATTTTGTTTAAAAATTCAATTTGAAGTGATTCCAAGGGAATATTAAGGCATAACCATGCACATAACCATCATATAACCAGCATAGAATCTGTTACAAACCATTCATAAGATCAAAATAATAACTAGTACTAGTGTTCATCGATCATATAAAAAATAACTTATATTAATATTCAAAAGCCAACCAAGTCACAGACTTCCACGTACCACCTAACCATAGATTAGGCTAAACCAAATCTCTTTTTTAATCAAATCAGCCTCATGCCATATAGAAAAAATGAATGTGGGATCATATGGGTTAAACCAAAATAGAACCAACCAGCGCTTCTAATGGCCAAACCACCTCAACCCTCAACCACATTGATTTCACCTAAGCTGGTTCAAAAATCACTAACGTCAAAACAAGCTTGGATGCCTTTGAATTCCTTAACTAACTCTAGAGGAATTTTCCTAACTCCATCCATCCATCAAGAGTTCCAAGAGAAATCCCATCTCCACTCTTGACCGTTGGGAATTTTCCCAAGAACACCTCAACCAGGATCCAAGTTTGTAAGCTATTCAAAGCTAATCAAAGAGAGAACCCAATACATCATATCTATCCAGGAAATGGAAAGGCAAGGATGAAACCACTGTCAATCCAAGAAAATATCATGCCAATGACAATGAAATGACCAAAGAACCACATGCATGTACCGTGCATCCAAATCTCAACAAGGAAATTACACATGCAACCTATTACATGCAATGAAATCTAGTTGTAGTTATTGATCCAACCTTATCTCACTACTCAATATTACTTTTCATGTCCTTTAATTTCTTCTCTCCAAGTCCAAGTGAATGCTAGGATGCTCCAAGAATTCTCTAAATGTGCAAGAGTCTAAGAGAGCTAGAATGAACAAGCTTTGAGCCAAAAATTGTCAAAATATGTGAATTGTTTATCTGATGTCTTTTGTCATTGATGTCGAGTCTCTTCCTTCCCTTTTTCTTCATTTTCCTTAATTTCCTCTCAAATTACCCCTGCATGCATATTTCTGTCGTTTCATCTTCCTTTTCTCCTATTTTCCTTTATTTCCTTAATCAAATGCCATTTATTGCCCCTTTTCCTTTTCCATTTCCTTTTCCAATTTCCATAACCATTAATAAGCCACAAGTGATGCCCACTTAATGTTTACCCACCATTCATCTTGGAATACATGTCCCATGACCTTAGTCTTATTTTATTTACATGGAAAATCAACCAAAGGTTGTTACAAACCCCTCCCCCTTGGGGGAACATCGTCCTCGGTGTTCGATGACACTTATGACCATCAAAACATACTACCTATAGAGCTTTGTAACACAAATCGATGAAATATTTACAATAAACAACTACTAAAAACCATGAAAATCATGAAACATATACTACTTATTGGAGCTTTATAACACAACTTGATACATTGTTGACAATGACATGCATATATATATATATATATATATATATGGATGGTGGGCATGGAATCCCCTCAAGGCATGTTTTGGGACTCAAAGCCCAAATTTTGTTGTAAAGACTCCGCGAATTATAGGCGCAGAGCATGAAATGTATAATAGAGTCATAGGGTTATTTGCCCTAGTCTTGTAATGTAGTGTCGGCCTACCCATGGTCCGAGGACCATGGGATTGTATAAATAGAGCAAGGCTCTAAGTGTAAAATATAGCGAAGTAATAGATGGGAAGGTTGAAGCAAAGTAGAAGCACAAAGCAAGAACCTAAGTGTGTCTTGTGTCGTGGGGTAGGAGAAGGCTCTGCAGCTGAGTGCGCAAGGTAGAGTCGAGTCTATAACCAAGGAAGAGAATAATAAAGAGAAGTTTTATCTTAATTCAATGTATCTGTTCTTGGGTTGCATGTTTGATATAAATTGCAAATGTATTATTTATTTACTCCGCGCACCTATATGAATGATTTAGATTGCGAAGTATACTTTACACATGCAAGTAAGCTAAGTTAGTTAACTAATAGCAGAATACTAGTAAAGGCTTGGGTAATAACAGTGTTCGGCCCCCGAGTAGGGCTGCGCAAAGGTAGTATCTCAGGCTGCGAGGTACGGGTAAGTGTGCATAGCGACATGTATTCAAGGTCAAACTACGGACCACTTGAAACTCATCAGACATCTCCAGGGTGCGAAACCTGGTTCTAGCACCCTCCCATACTACTTCAGGTGAGACCTCAGTCTGTGCTCTGCGGACTATTTCTGAAAGGGCTAGTAGTACTGAGATTTTTTTGGTTATATCACCTCTAAACCTGGGTTAGGCCCCAACAAGCCAACAAATGGTTCCATTGTCGGGACCAGGATCTTCATAAGGGATGTTTGATGTTGTGTCACTAGAATTCGACAAATAAAGAAATTGAAGAGTGGCTGGATAGAAAAATTCATGAGTTTGTGGTGTAGGAAAATATGAATCCACAAGTATCGAAGGAACAATCGTTAGAGTGCTACTTATGTACGGAAATCCACAAATTTTCCTTTGCATCTTTCCCCTCTGAGTTGTATGAGTGGATCACGAAGCTAGCAGACAGTCAAGGAAGGTGTAGGCTCGACAAACCTATTGTGTGGACTCCAAAGTTGGTTTGTAGACTAGAAGCATCAGAAGATAAGATTGCACGTGGTGTGGACCATTGGCTCGATCGAGTTATAGGAGGGTTTATCACCAAGTTCATGGTAGATACTTCATAGTTACAACGAGGCGAAACGACACTTCCTCAAAGGACCATGAGGTAAGTATGTTAAATCTTTGAACAATTGGATTAAAATGCTACTGTGTGAAAAGCGGGTTATGTGAATAAATTGATGTTTGGGGCTACATGATGTGGGAGGATCTATAGAAACAAAGGTAGCCTAGAGATAGAAACTATCCCCTTGATTTTGCCTCGGTGACAAAGCGAGGAAGAGCTCGCGAAAGTTTCACCAAGAAGTGCGATCAGTCTGATAAGGCAATGAATTCCGTTCCTACCACCTTCACCTACACCACCACCAGTTTTACAATCTTCACCCCCATCTCTACCCACACCATCTCCACCACCACCAAAGTTCAATATGGTGAGCGGAATAAAGTTTTTTGTGTTCAAAGGAGGAGGGAACGAAGACCTGGACCAATTTTTGTTTGTGGTAAAGGCTGTATGGGAAGCGCAAGGAGTCACGGATGACAACATAAAGAAGGAAAAGCTGGTAAGTGCATTGTAGGATCAAACACTAACATGGTACATTAAG
Organism: Pinus taeda; assembly: GCA_000404065.3. Taxonomy (NCBI): domain Eukaryota; kingdom Viridiplantae; phylum Streptophyta; class Pinopsida; order Pinales; family Pinaceae; genus Pinus; species Pinus taeda. The sequence continues at coordinate 12,692 of APFE030284934.1, forward strand.
CATTCTAATGATAGCTGCACTAAATAGGGAATTTAGTAGGCCAAAATCGGAGACACAATTAATTATCCGGTTTAAGGAAATTACGATGCTTCTAGGCGAGACCCCCTGGCAGCTGGATTAGGGACTGAAGGGTATGATTTGCAAAGCCAACATGACCTTGATGGATGGGCAATACCACGTATGGTTTGTAGCGTCACTAACACTGCATCTAAGGATGGTACTATCACAGCAGAAGCTATCCACTCATGCTGAAGCTTTGGAGATTGCAATGAGAATACACGAGACCCCAATACAAGATCCTAGTCTAGGAGTCCAACATATCCACACCAGTTCAAAAATTTGTGTCTGGAGATGTAGAGTTTGAAACAGGATAGGACAACTCACCCAAAGGTGCACAAGGAGTTATGGTGCATAAAGTGCAAAGGCCAGGGACATGACAAGGACCACTGTCTAGTTTTTGCGAACTACTTGGCGGGAGGAGGACTAATTCCATTGAGACCAGAGGCACAAGCAGGATCGAGCACGACACCTGCATTATGGTGTGTGATTTTTTAGATAGGAGGGAAGCATTCTACACATAACTACCACCTATTAGAAAAGTATACTCAAATGTCCCAATAGTTGTTCTGTAACTTCTATAGATCAGTAGGCCATGATGAGTGCAACTGTAGAAGTTACAAACTAATGATGGATCGAACCCCTACCTACAGAGTTCAGGCCTAAATGTGATCCCTAGATCAAAATGTAGGGATGACACGCACTGGATTTGAGCGGCGTGAATGAGGTTGAGGTGCAATGGGACCAGGAAGGGGATGCAGAAAGATGATTTGTTACAATTGTTGAGGGCCAGGGCATTATGCCCACAATTGTACAGATCCAACGAGAGCATCATGTTTATATTGTACCCAGTTTCATAAAGAGATAGAGGACTGCCCCATGCTGATAGCGAGGTTGTGCGATAAAGGAACAATCCAACCCCCACTGACTTAGAACCTGTAAAGGATGAGGTCTGAGCTGCACAAAGAGGACCCAAATGTAAACATCGTGCCCCAAAGTGGTATAACAATAGGAGATGACAAGGGCAAGTAGCCCAAAGAGAGTGTTTGCGTTCGCAAAGGTCCAACAAAGGAACCAAAGTTCAATTTGGAGCGTGATGAGCCCCGAATTGGGTAACTTATTAGGCTCATTTTGCCTAATTGTCCTTGTTCAATCCTCCATTTTTCATAGATTATGCGTGTTTTTTAGTATGTTTATGTTGTTTGAACGAATAAGGGTGGTCACTCTACTAGGGAGGCTAATACGTGGTTATTTCAGGTTTTTTGGACAAGTTTTGGAGCAAAACCAAGCAATCCTGGGACAGGTGATAGCCAAGCTTGAGGTGAGGATTCGTAGGAGGGTTGTCTCTAGTATTAAATGGCCTTCCTCGAAATCTCCACCCTCAACTCCGAGCCCAACAGGCCACCAAAACGAATTCTAAAGGCAGCTAAGCAGCTTTGGGAAGAGTGACTATTTACTGCAGTTGGAACAGCTGAGTCCCTTGAATTTAGGAGGGCTGCTAGGCTCCTCATAGTGTATAAATAAGAAGGCCTCAGCCTTCGTAGTTTACTTTTGGGAACTGTTGTATTTTTGCACTAGAGTGCTGTCATTTTCTCAGCTCATTTTCTTGTAGCTGTTGCTGCATAACTTTCTTGTGATGATTATTTTTGGATAATGAAAAGCAGCTCTATTTGGCATGTGCTCTGAGTTTTTTATAGGAGCCTGTAGCTCTTGGGGTTGGGCCCAACCTAAGAGCCAAGGCCTCCTTCATGTATTGTTATTTGTTTTTATGTCTTTGCAAAATAATTTTTGTTTAGTAGATTAACACCTTGCTGATTACATAGGTCATGGTTAATGATCAGATAGGCATTTGCATGCTCAAATTTAGTTGATAGATTAGTAACAGGGAATATCTCTAGAAAAAGGCCATCAAGCACCTTTGATCTCACCTCTCCCTCAGAGGGATCGTGAGCTGGGACAAAGGTGACATTTCTGCCAACAAAAACGTTGTTTTGCTTTGTCATGCAATTATTAGTGTTGGAATCCTCATTTGCAGATGCTGATACTAGTAGTGTTTAAATGGTTCAGTTTATGATTGCTTAGTTGTATAGTTATTTCACGCATTTTATTTCGAATAAACTTTTGTTCATTTCCTTTTTCTGTTACTTAGGTCAGAATAGAGTGAAGTAACTAGGTCATAGGTTTTATAAGTGTTTGTTTGTTCAGTTTCAAAAACCACTTGCAGAGTACCTGTTATCCTTCCTTACCTACCCATACTCCATCCAACCTACCTGCTTCATCCTTCACTTAGAACTCTTACCTTAAATTTTCCTCATTCGCTTACTTTGCCATGATTCTCATCTTCTTGTGCAACATCGTTTCATCCCTCCTTGAACAAATCTAACCATCTGCGCCACTCCTCAACTCCATCCTCCAAGTCTTGAACTCCCCTACACCTCTATTTCACCTCCATACTCATTACTCCACCTTTTTCCCTCCATCCATGCTCCAAAATCCCATTTCTGAACATCCTGTAGAAAATTACAAACATCCTGTAGAAATTCGAGACACCCTGTAGAACCCCTGCAGACTTCCTATAGAAGCTCACGAAAGCAGTTTCTTGAAGGCCAAACTCTGTGAAACTCTCAGGAAGAGTGCTAGGGACCCCTTAGGCCCTCTCTAAACCTTCCCGACCTCTTCCAAGCATTTCCTCTCGCCAATCCACCTATGCACAGTCAAAAACAGTTAAATCACATGCATGATAATTCTGACAACTTATTCCAAAATGCAAAAAGATGGTTCTTTCAGATTTTGCTATAGACATAGCTTAGATACATGCATTTAATCTTCTTATAGGTCAATGGCATCTCTCCCAATAGCTTGCATCCTCTTTCTTGCATCAGTAGAGCTAGCTGGTAAAATTAGAGTTTTCTAGGGTTTGCGTTTGCTTTCAGCTTTTCAGTTTCCTTCTGCAAATAGATTAGATTCCTTCGAGTTAGCCTCCATCCATCAGTTAAACAGATTCTTCTCAGAGCTCATAGAAGTTGGCTTGAGCCCCTAGCAAACTTGTGCCAGCTGACCAAGTGACAGCTGCGGCAAGAGCTAGTACTTGTGCATACAGCACCGTCGTTTCCAAGTTTGTTACGAACTACCGGGTTGATAAAAGTAAAGAAGGGAGTCCCAGGAGTTGCAACATTGTTTCCGCAATACTCGAGCTCACCACTCTTTTTGGCACCATTGCTGGGGAAGTGTCAGAGTATTCGTGATTGCTACTTTTCTTCTATTTTCTTCTACAACCTTCTGCCAAGTAGTTTATTTCATTTCCATTCTGCAATTTCATTTCCCCAAAAGTAGACTAGACATTTCCTGCTTTCCTAGACTAGCATTTCAATTCTGCAAGCGTAGAGTAGCATTTCAATTCCGCAATTTCAATTTCGCAAGCATAGCCTAGCATTTCATTCCTACAATTTCAATTCAGCAAAATAGATTAGTTCTTTCCTTCTTTCATTTCAATTCTGCATTTTCATTTTAGCAAGATAAATATTAGATAGTTGCAATTCAATCTATTTTCATTTTTGTAGGTACAAACAGAAAAAAACAAAAGCAGCCAAAAATATTTCATTTCATGCCTCATAAGAATAGAGACAATACCGGAAAATTCTTACCGAACACCGCCACCACATCACAGAGTCACCCTTCTCTCTTCTTTGGTGGCTGTGATCCAGAAGAACCTATAGGTGAACCTCCTGAGATATACGAAGATCCTATAATAGAAGAAGAGCAAGAGAAAATCCCTCTTGAGACCATGGCTGAACGCAGAAATTGTATGGGAGATAACGAGAGAATAGAAGGTGCTTTTCCCATCCGAGAGACCAATGGGGACATGAAAATGAAAAACATAAGTCCCTAAGCCTTACCTCACTTCCATGGATTGACCACTGAAGACCCTGATACCTTCTTGTTTGAGTTTGTTGTCCTTTGTCGAACTTATGACTATGCTGAGGATGAGCAAAAGTTGAAACTCTTTCCTTCTACCCTCAAGGATACAAAACTCCGTTGGTTCATGGGGTTACCAGGAAATAGTATCACTACTTGGGCTCATATGCAGCAAGCCTTTAACAACAAATACCAGGACTACTGTAGGTCAAAGGAAAAAAAGGGATAAATCTTTCGGATGACCATGGGAAATGATGAGTCTTTAGAAGACTACAAGGAAAGGTTCCAGCTTAGTTATAAAAGTGCCAGGTGCACCCTTGACCCTGAATCTCTGAAGCTGGTTTTTCTCCGAGGAGTCCCTGAAGACCTGCTAGATACCCTTCACTTGCTAGCTGGAGGAGACATCTACCAACTACCCTATGAGGAAATAAAGACTGTGTTTAGAAACCATTCTAGGGTAGCCAGGAAAAGAGGAAGGGGGAATCCACTTTTAGCTAGTACCACCTTCTCCAAGCATGATTTTGCTAATCAGATGGAAGACCTCAAAAGTGAGATGAGACAGACCATTGCCATGCAACTTGATACCTTCTGAATTCAAAAAAAGAAAGAGGAAGCTGAGAGGGCTTTGGCCATTTTTTGTCCCATATGTACGAGGAAGCACCCTAAGAATGAGTGTCCATTGCACTCAGTAGAGATGTGTTTCGTTTTCGAGGAAGACCACCCCACCGACCAATGCCCAACCTTGCCCGGATTTAAAGCCATGTACCTGGGGACTGAGGCGACTACTGAACCTCTCTACTTCCTCAACCAAAGGAGGCCACATGGGCCCAAACCTTACCAGCAAGGGATGCAAGGGACATCCCAAGCTTATTACAACCCCAACCAATCTCCTCGTATACCTTCTTGGGGCCCCCTTCTCATCCTTCCTAATCCACACCTCCTCTGTGGTCTTTTCCATCTCAATACCATACTCAACCTACTGCTCATTCGTTTCACTCTCATGTTTAGCCACAACCTCAGGAATGCACCTCAACTGGGGTGGAGGCCCTAATACAAATCTCCTCCCACCATTCTACCTCCACCACCGGCTCAACCACAACCATTACCTCCTGCTCCTCCAAGACAACCCCAGATGTCTGCTCAACCGAACCCAAACTCCCACAACAGAGAGGCCCAACAGGTATATACTGGGGAAACAATATGCCCTACCTATGTTGTGGATATCCAGGAGATCAACCTGCGATCTAGGAAGGTCCTTCCAGAACGCCAACCTCCTCCCCTAGGGGAGGAGGAAGAGAAACAGGTAAGTGAACCCAAAGCCATTCCACCCTTTCCTGAGTGACTAACAGTAACCACGCAACCAAACCTAGAGGAGACTGAACTTGTGGGAGAAATCAAGCAGTTGTGTGTGAAAATACTACTTCTCCAGGCCATAAAAGATGTACCAATATACAACAAATTTATCAAGGAGAAGTGCTTTAGGCACCCAAGCAGGCGCAAGAGAGATGCCTCGACTATCAATGTCATAGGACAACTATCCGATCTGATGTTGGGGCAAGTAATTTGTCCAAAATATTTGGACCTTGGGAGTCCTGTAGTTGATGACCACATCAATGGCACCATAATCCTCCATACCTTGATTGATATAGAGGCTGCCATTAATATGATGACTAGGGACACTATGCTTAAACTCAACCTTCAGAGTTCCCTAAGGAAGACCTCAACAGTACTGCAGTTAGCAGACCACTCCACCGTGACTCCCGAAGGGATTGTGGAAGATGTCCTCATCTTTGTTGACTCTTGGGATTACCCTGCTGACTTCTTGGTCCTTCAGCCAAAGGTTAAACATACTGGATACCCCCTCATCTTGGGAAGGCTTTGGTTAGCTATTGTGGATGCTTACATCAGTTGTCGAGCTGGAAGCATGACCATTAAGAATGGGCCTATGTCTAAGCAGCTAGTCCTTTATCCTCCTACCCAACCACTGCTAGAACATGACTTACCACTCTGGTTGGAAGAGGGAGATGAGGATGAGGTCTACTCTACACCTTTGTGCACCATAGAAGCCACTAGGGGAAGCCCTCAAACCGAGGATGACTTGATTGAGAATTTGATTCAAAATCCGCCTCCTAGTGCACTGTCATTAGAAGACTTGGTGGAAGCTACCCAAGCCAGTGCTCTAGTGGACCTCTGTGTGATTGATCCAACCTCTCCTAGAGTTAAGAGTGTGGAATTTTGCCTTGAAAGAACCTTAAAGATCAACTCCTCCTTATCTCCCTCCCAGGAGAAGGAGTTGTGTAGCGTGTTGAACTGCCATTTGGAGGCTTTTGCCTGGAGTTATAAGGAAATGAAAGGATTCCATCCTTTGGTCTATACCCATCATATTTACATTAAAGAGGATTGTAAACCAGTTAGGCAGCCTCAGAGGAGAATGAATCCAGCCATGAAAGATATTGTCAAAGAGGAATTGCAAAAGTTATTGGATGCAGGATTCATCTACCCCATCTCCGATAGTGAGTGAGTTTCACCTCTGGTGCTTGTGCCCAAGAAGAACAGGAAGTGGAGAATCTGTGTAGATTACTGGGAACTTAACAAGGCCACCAAGAAAGACCATTTCCCTTTGCCTTTCATAGATCAAGTCTTGGGTGGACTAGCAAGGAAGAAGTTCTTTTCTTTCCTAGATGGGTTTAGCGGGTATAATCAGATCCAAATCAATCCGGAAGACTAAGATAAGACCACCTTCACTTGTCCATGGGGTACCTTTGCCTACCGAGTCCTTCCCTTTGGGCTATGCAATGCTCCTACCACTTTCCAAAGAGTAGTATTGAGCATATTTGCTGAGTTGGTTCATGATTCGGTGGAAATCTATATGGATGACTTTACTCCTTATGGGTCTAACTTCCAAGAAGCCTTGTCCAACTTGGGAAAAGTTTTAAACAAGTGCATTGAGATGAACCTATCGCTCAGTCCTAAAAAATGTGAATTCCTAATGACTGAAGGGATCATGCTAGGTCATACCATTTCTCAGCAAGGATTGTAGGTGGATCCTAACAAAATTTATATCATCCAAAAGGTTCCAACTCCTCAAAAGGTGAGAGATGTTCGGAGTTTTCTAGGCTTGGCCGGATATTATAGAAGATTCATCAAATATTTCAGTAAGCTAGCCTCACCATTGTTTAGCCTCTTAGGAAAAGATGTCGAATTAAATGGACTAATGACTGCCAAGGGGCTCTGGATGAGTTGAAAGGTAAGCTGGTATCCACCTCGATCTTGAGAGGTCTAAACTGGGCCCTAACTTTCCACATCCACACCAATGCCTCGAACAAAGCCATAGGAGCAACCTTAGGAAAAGTTGAGGAGAAATTGCCATATGTCATATACTTTGTTAGCAAAAACCTGTCTAAGGCATAGATGAACTATAACATAACCGAGAAAGAGTTCCCAACCATAGTCTATTCCTTAAACAAGTTCAGAAACTACATCACTGGTTATCAAACATTTGTACAAACTGATCATGCTGCAATTAGATATTTAATGAATAAACCTGATGTGAATGCTCATATCATTAGATGGTTACTTTTGTTGCAGCAATTTGATTTGACTATTGTTGACAAGCTAGGTAAGGAAAATGTTGTTGCTGACTTCCTATCTAGATTGGATTTGCCTGCAGGTGAGGAAGGGACAGTGGATGACCAGATGCCGGATGAAAAATTGTTTGCTATCTCAGTACTCTCTCCATGGTTTGTTGATATAGCAAACTACTTGGTCTCAGCACAGTTCCCTTTGCATCTATCCTCAAAGGAGAAGAGAAGAATCGTGAGGAAGAGTGCCCCATTCACTTGGATCAGGGGCAACCTGTTTAAACTTGGCCCAGATCAGATCTTGAGGTGTTGTGTTAGGGAAGAGGAATTCTTTGACATCCTCCTAACCTGTCATAATGGACCATGTGGAGGCCACTTTGCAGCAAAGTGGACCACCTTCAAAATTCTACAGGCTGGCTACTATTGGCCTACTCTTCATCAAGATGTCAGAAGATACATCAAACAGTGTGACCGATGTCAGAGGATAGGGAAACCTACTCCAAGGGATGAAATGCCCCTCCAACCTCAAGTGACTTTCGAGCCATTTGAGAAGTGGGGCATGGATTTCGTGGGACCTATCAGCCCTCCTTCAAAGCAAAGGTCTTACATCATTGTGTGCACTGACTACCTGACAAAGTGGGCAGAAAAAAAGACAATCAAGGTAGCGACAGAAGAGAAAGTGGTTGAGTTCTTAAGAGAAAACATCTTCTACAAGTTTGGCTACCCAATAGAGTTGGTCACCGATCAAGGAAGGCAGTTCACCTCCAACCTGATTGAAGATTTGCTCACTCATCACAAGATCAAGCACAGGACTTCCACCCCATATCATCCCCAAGCAAATGGACAGGTGGAAGTCACTAATAGAGCGTTGGAAGGGATCTTGACTAAGGTGGTGAGCGGCAGCAGAAAGGATTGGGCAGATTGCCTGGTTGAAGCCACCTGGGCCTACAACACCACTTGGATAACTACAATCAGTTTCACACCTTATGAGCTGGTCTATGGGAAGAAAGCTTTGTTGTCCATAGAGTTCGAGTATAACACATTGAGGGTGGCAGCTCAGCTGGACCTAGATCTCAGCCATGCCCAACGTGAAAGATTACTGCAGCTAAATGGATTAGATGAACAAAGAATGCAGGCCCTCCTCCACTTAGAAGTAGTCCAACTTTAGAGGAATATATGGCACGACTGGCACCTTAATGAAAAGAAATTCCAGCCGAGAGATTGGGCACTGCTATATGACTCAAGATACAAGGATTTCAAAGGAAAGATGAGGACAAGATGGCTAGGACCATATGCAGTGGAGAAGTGTAATGGCAATGGTTCAATCCTTATCTGAACCATTGATGAAGAAGCCATCCCCATGCTTGTCAATGGGCATCAGTTGAAGATCTACAGGAAACCTCTTTCGAGTCAGGAGTTCATTGAAACTTTGGAAAAATCAGTGTTGGTAGTGGAGCAGGGCTCTGCCCCTATTCCACCCACACTTTGATCATCAAAAAAAAAAAAATAGAAATAAGAAAGAACCTTGGGTGAAAACCTTTCTGAGGCGCCTAGGGTAGACAGTGAGGGTGAAAACCTCATGGAGGTGCCCCAGTTGTCCCTAGAGAAATAAAAAAATGTGGAATAAAAAGATCCTTGGGTGAAAACCTCTTTGAGGTGCCCAGGGCAGACAGTGAGGGTGAAAACCTCTTTGAGGCACCCTCGTTGTCTCATTAAAAACAAAAAAAAAAACAAAAAAAACAAAAAAAGGAAGAAAAAAAAACAAAAGAAAACAGAACTATTCTCTTTGAAGTAATTGCAGATTGCAGGACATCCTACATTGCAAGAAAAGAGGGCGTGAAAAATGAGGACAGGGGTCCGTACCAGGCTCAAGGACACCCCTTCAGACACCCCCTCCATGGCCACTCACCTCTCCTAGGATTTGGTCACATTCGGGTTGAGATTGGGCCTTCTATAGGAAGTTCTGGGCTTTCTACTGGAAGCTACAAGCTTTTCTACAGGAAGCTACATGTTTTTCTACAGGAAATCCTGAATTTCTACAAGAAACATCCTGTACAACTTTCGGATGAGTCAAATTCAAGTTTGAGAGGGAATCTGATGGTTGGGATCAGTTTGTTAGACCTGAGGCAACACCTCTATCCAATCCAACACCATGTGGCACCTTATTCCATCTCTTGACACCTCTATCACCCACCTGGTCATGTGTTCCTGCACAGTCACTTCAGAAACCCTGTTTTCCTCAGGTTGACAACAAAGAAAAAGAGGAAAATTTCAAGTAAAAAAATCAAGCAAAAAAGGCTCGCACACTCTACCCGTTCAATCTCCACCTAGACTCTTCATCAGTGAATGTAGCCCTACTTGTTGAGCCTGCATCCCAGGAGGAGAAGCAGCTACAGGATGTCCTACAGGAATCCTGTAGTAGCTGATCCATCTGGAGTACATACTATGGAGTCAATAGCAGCTGAAATTAACACGGGGAACATGTAACAAGCTCTGATCGAACGTGAACACCTCCTCAACAGCTGAAATCAGACGGAACCTGTGCATGCAGCGTTTACAGCCAGAGGATCGGGTCCTGAAGCCGTGCATACAACATCAGCCAATGAAAGAAGGAATTCCAGCGCTTGTGCACGAAGCAGCAGTGAGAAAAGCCATCATTCCATGTCCTGAAGCCTGAAGAACACGTCCATGGCCACATAGGTAAGTGTCTAACCTTATTCGTCAAATTGCATAGACTATACTCTGAAAACTGCGTGTCTGTGAAATGGTGCGGATTGAACGAATTCGGTGGCCAGTCAACTAGCCACCCACAGTTAGTCGAATGGCCTCGTGGGATTCGAATGAGCTCGGTTACGCCAAAGAGATGTGCAGCCGACATGTGGGAAGTGTCCAGTCAGGAAATTGGTGGACTAACAATGGTGGCGGCGGTTAATGGTAGAGGGGAAGTAATGGCGGTCAGAGACACGTAGGAGAATAATGGCCATGACGTTGGCTAACAGATTGGCCTGGACACCTCACCCCCCGCTAGGAATTACGCCATAATTTGAAATTGCTTGGCCAAGAACTCACGATGAACCACTGTCATTTACACTTGCAACCGTTTTGAGCAAAGTACACATCCTCCTCCTCCGCAGTTTGTTAGCCCGAGCTTCTTAGCACATTTCAAAATCCTCCTGTATTCCAGGCTCATTCAGAAGCACCGTGACGTCCTCCAGTACCCAGTAAAGCTCTCTACAGGAAGGAGCTCTACAGGAAACACGACATAGCCTCCCAGAGCAGAAAAACCTGGACTGCCTACGTCGAAATTGGAGTTTCGAAGAGAGGTAGGCTCGAAAACACCATTCCCATGCATGATATTTCGAAAGGTGGTGAATTAAACTGTTTGGAGTAGGAGAATTAAAAGAAATTCTGCCTGTGGGTCAAGAACAGTGGTTTTCTTGTGTGATACATGGAATTTTTCAGTTGGTTCTGCGTCAAATTCTCCTCCACGGTTCCTGTTAAGAAATTCCTCCTACAAAAATGATAAACCATTGTGAGGGCTAACCTGTGCATGAAGAATGTGACTTTTATGAGGTTGAATGCATGCTGGGGATGAAAATTAAGCTCTGCACTCTATCTATGGGAGTCTAATTCCCTTTTGACAGTCGAGTTTTGGGCCAACAACATTATAACCAGGGAATTAGTACAAAGTGAAATATAAACACCTGAGGGATATTGTCTTCAAAGTTCAGGGGAGGAAACCATAAACAGAATACCCCTTTGTGATCAGAGCACAAGCCAAAATAGAGTACTCTCACCATGCCAAGAGGGTTTATCAAGAAGGAACCCACGGATTCCAGAAAATTGTGTGAACACCCCGCAGTAGTGGACCTGTTCACCCGTGCCAACTCGATGGCATTTTGTGACAAAATTCAGGGACACGACGATGCAATAATGGAAGAATTCTTGTTGTCTCTGAAACCTAAATCAAAGACACTGGCCATTGTGAATTTCAAAGGGTTGACCTTAAAGCTAACCCCTGAATTCATTAGTCGAGTCACTGACCTGCCATTGGGGATACCCTGGAGCAAAGAGGAGAGAGGACTACGCCAAAAAGCCAAGAAAGAATTCTTTCCTACCTGAGGAATAGTTTGCAGAAGATAAGAATGGGGTAAGGAGGGCCAGTTTACATCCTCTGTGGAGTGAAGCCAGTCTCCAGATTATGAAATACATCACCTATGAGGGGCAGTTCAGTATTGTTTATGGCTATCATTTCCAGTTGCTAAAAGAACTAAGACATGGGTTGGATCTACCCCCAGAGCAGAAGTTAAGCATCCCCTATCTTCTCTTGCAATCATTGATTGAATGTGGCACAAAACTGAAGGAAGGGACACCAGATCAGCTACCCCATCATGGGCTCATCAAGCTTCTAGTAGAGGATGGCCTCCATACCTACACTGTCCCCCTCTCCTGGGAAATTTTCTACAATATGTCCAAAGATGATGATATAAGAATTCTAGCCGAGGAACTCACCTCATCCAGCAGTGAAGAAGGGAAACACCTTGAAGCAGAAAAGAAAGCCAAGGGTAAGGGAACCCTGGAGAAACCAGCACAGAAAGAACAAGAAGAGACACAAGAGAAAGGCCAAGCTGTCGAGCCCAAAATTGTGGATGGAATAAAGGCACAAACACCAAGGGAGAAACAATTGCAAATCAGGGCAGATAGGATTGAAAAATTCCAAGCAAGTGAGGGCACACCCAAGGCAACCACAGCAAAATTGAAAGAGAAGGCACCCCCAGCCAAGCAGGCCGAAACAGTGAAAACCGTTTCTACAGGAAGCCAGAAAACCATTTCTACAGGAAGCCAAAAGACAGTCAGCACAAGACTTTCTACAAGAAGTATGGAGGCAAAGAAGAAAAAGGATAAATCACCCGAGATCTTGGCCAGGGAGGGAGCAGTAGTGCTGGCTACCTTAAGCACAACCCCAGAGCAAAAAGGGAAGAGAAAAAGGGAGCCTTCTATGTATTTT